>CM033645.1:205825030-206020498 GCA_019512145.1 Engystomops pustulosus | reverse complement strand
CATGAGGTGAGGGAGCACAATCTATATGGGAGGGTAGATGGAGACACGAGGTGAGGGAGCACAATCTATATGGGAGGGTGGATGGAGACACAAGGTGAGGGAGCACAATCTATATGGGAGGGTAGATGGAGACATGAGGTGAGGGAGCACAATCTATATGGGAGAGTAGATGGAGACACGAGGTGAGGGAGCACAATCTATATGGGAGGGTAGATGGAGACACCAGGTGAGGGCTTACAATCTATATGGTGGTAGATGGAGACACAAGGTAAGGGAGGACAATCTATATGAGAGGGTAGATGGAGACACGAGGTGAGGGAGCACAATCTATATGGGAGGGTAGATGGGGACATGAGGAGAGGGAGCACAATCTATATGGGAGGGTAGATGGGGACATGAGGTGAGGGCTCACAATCTATATGGGAGGGTAGATGGGGACAAGAGGTGAGGGAGCACAATCTATATGGGAGGGTAGATGGAGACATGGGTACGGCACAGTACTACTACTCCTAGCCTGTATATGTGGACACAGCACAGCACTACTACTCCTATCCTGTATATATGGACACAGCACAGTACTGCTACTCCTATCCTGTATATATGGGCACAGCACAGTACTACTACTCCTATCCTGTATATATGGGCACAGCACAGTACTACTGCTCCTATCCTGTATATATGGACACAGCACAGTACTACTACTCTTATCCTGTATATATGGGCAGGGCATAGTACTACTACTCCTATCCTGTATATCTGGACACAGCACAGTACTACTACCCCTATCCTGTATGTATGGGCAGTGCATAGTACTTCTCCTAAACAGTATATATAGGCACTACACCGTTTTACTATTCATATCCTGCATATACAGTTTGGGATTAAATGATGCAATGAAAGATAGACAGATAGATAGATAGATAGATAGATAGATAGATAGATAGATAGATATGAGATAGATAGATAGATATGAGATAGATAGATAGATAGATAGATAGATAGATATGAGATAGATAGATATGAGATAGATAGATAGATAGATAGATAGATAAATGATAGATAGATATGAGATAGATAGATATGAGAGATAGATAGATAGATAGATAGATATGAGATAGATAGATAGATAGATAGATAGATAGATAGATAGATATGAGAGATAGATAGATAGATAGATAGATAGATATGAGATAGATAGATATGAGATAGATAGATAGATAGATAGATAGATATGAGATAGATAGATAGGAGATAGATAGATAGATAGATAGATAGATAGATAGATAGGGTTTAGGAAGAGGCAGCACTCCAAAAGGTAATTTCAAAAAAGTGGGGTGTCTTTATTCCATGAGCGACGTTTCAGCTCCTTACGAGCCTTTTTCAAGCACAACATAGTATAAAGTGCTAAAATACAGTCCGCCCAGCACTTTATACTATGTTTGTTTACACGCTTGTTTGCACAAAAAATGATATCACTGTTACATTTACTATTGCTTATATCAATACCCAATGTATCTTTTTTATAAATGTATTGATTTTTATTGTGTATCATATTTATTGTCACTATGTACCTTGACCAATCAGCTACCTGCTTGGTCCTTAAATGTTTGGACATGCACATTGCACTTCATGCTTGAAAAAGGCGTGCCACAACGCCGAAACGTTGCACATGGAATAAAAGCTTCACCCTTTTCCACGTACTTTGGAGTGCTGCCTCTTTCCTACAAATATTTTGACGGACCCCAGCCAAGGGTCCTACGGCTGCTGCACCCTCGCCTGCCTGTGCTGCTTCAGACTCTCCTTCTTTTTTAGATAGATAGATAGATAGATAGATAGATAGATAGATAGATAGATATGAGATAGATAGATAGATATGAGATAGATAGATAGATAGATAGATAGATAGATAGATAGATATGAGATAGATAGATAGATATGAGATAGATAGATAAATAGATGATAGATAGATATGAGATAGATAGATAGATAGATAGATAGATAGATAGATAGATATGAGATAGATAGATAAATAGATGATAGATAGATATGAGATAGATAGATAGATAGATAGATATGAGATAGATAGATAGGAGATAGATAGATGATAGATAGATAGATAGATAGATAAATAGATGATAGAGAGATAGATATGAGATAGATAGATAGATATGAGATAGATAGATAGATAGATAGATAGATAGATAGATAGATATGTTGAAGAAAGCGGGCAGCACTCCAAATTGTAGTGAAAAAAATGTGGGTTCTTTATTCCATAATCAGCAATCAAACAGCGACGTTTCGGTCCCTAGGAACCTTTCTCAAGCCGTCTATACAGTGTAAATGGCAGTGTTTTATACAAATCCCTGTGGTCACATGACACAATAAACCACGCCCACCAAATTACCATATTTGTGATACAAAGAATTCTGCATAAAATTCATTGATATACATTAATAAAGTGCATTTAGTGAAATATACAAATAGAATTGACGTATATAAAGTTAATATTAGTTAAGAAACCTGGACCAGTATCCTCTCGCATGTGGTAAACTCTAGCCTCGAGGTGAACATAAAGTGCAAACGTGCTTCTGTGCATGTAAGTTAAAAGATGTGTAGGACCTCCAGCTGTCTCCCCGTGTTGATCGTGTCCTCCGATGTCCACAAGTTTAATTCTCGGAACAAAGATTTAGATGAGACGCATGCTGGAACGCATAATTCTATTCCAGGAACGCATACCAGACACAGAAAACCTCAATCAGATTCTTTTTTGGAGACACCAAGGACTTTACATACCTCAGACCCACCAGGACAAGGAGGGGAGGCCGCAAACATCATAGAACCAGGAAACACTATGTACCCCAGGTCGGAACAGACGGTCCCCAAGATGGCACTCCGGAAAAGGACTTAACTACATTGGTGGTAAATATCTCTTCCAAATCTTTGTCAGTAGACCAATTATCCGTATTATCTAAAGGACTCTCATATTGTATTACATCACAACCAGATTGGTTTGAGATTGAAGTAGACCTACAGAAATTTATTCGAGCTATTAAATTAAAACAGTATTTTCATGTACATCCTACTATTATTGCTAGCAGTACATCTGAGCTAAACCTCAGACAATTTCAACTAAGTAATAAGAGTTCTTTTATTCCTGATATTGAAGCTCCACACATTGATGTATTTTTTGCTGCTGTTAAAAGTGATATTGCCAAATTGCAACATGACATGGATGGAACGTCGTTGACACATCCTAATCTCACAAGTGGAGAAATCTCTGCACTTGGCGAGCTGGCCCATGACGGCGACATCACCATCAAATCTGCGGATAAGGGTGGTGCTGTCGTCGTCATGGATACCAGCTCGTATATTGCAGAGATTAAGAGACAATTAGCGGACACGCAGGTATACAAAAAAATTCCTGGTGACCCTAAATTCACTTTGTTAAGAAAAATCAAAAAAATATTAGATGAAGCACTAACCAGTAACATCATTGATGAAGCTATGTACAAATTTCTTTTTGTCGATAATCCGGTGACACCGGTATTGTATATCTTACCGAAAATTCATAAGAATTTGGTCAATCCTCCAGGAAGACCTATTGTTTCAGGTACAAATTCAATATTTTCCAACATAGCAAGTTTCCTGGATAGGGCTTTATGTGAATTAGCCTTTGAAGGCGCCTCATATATACGTGATACAACAGATTTTATCATCAAGTTGAATAACATACCTGTGTCCTCGTCACAAAATATCCTCCTTGCATCTTTCGATGTAGTTTCTTTATATACTTCCATCGACCACTCCCGAGGTTTAGGGGCAATAAGGAAAATTATAAGCACGACCAAATTTTCACTCAAAACTCAGGACTTCATACTCACCTTACTAGATTTTGTACTTAAGAATAATTATTTTCTCTTTGGGGACGAATATTTTCTACAAAACATGGGAGTTGCCATGGGTGCCAATATGGCACCCACATATGCAAACATTGTTATGAGAATTTTGGAAGAAGACATCATCTTTCTCTCCCCACTGTATAGACACTGTCTAAGGTGGTGGAGATTCATCGATGATATCTTCGTAGTATGGACTGGGTCCAAACAAGAATTGGAGGCATTCCATAGCTTCTTGAACACAACGGACGATACCATCAAATTCACAGTAGTTGTCTCAGAAACCGAATTACAATTTCTTGATGTCACAGTGTCCATTCAGGACGGACAGTTCATGACTGACATATACACCAAACCGACAGGCCGTAACACGCTGGTACGCTATGAAAGCAGCCACCCACGCACAACAATTAACTCCTTACCTTATAGCCAACTATTGAGGACTAAAAGAATAACTAGCCAAACACAAAACCTCCAAAAAAATTTACTAACCATGACTAATAAATTCAGAGAGCGAGGCTACCCTAAAAAAATTTTGGAGATGAATCTACAAAAAGTCAATAATAGAGATCGCACAGAATTACTATCCTCACATCAAAAGACAAACAAACAAGACAGAATACCATTTGTCACTACCTTTAACACACAAAGCCATAACATCGCAAAAATCATACATAGACATTGGACCAAGTTGTCCGGTAATAACATTACTGTACCTGAATTCCAAACCCCGCCACTTATGTCTTATAGGAATGCACAAAAAATTGGTGATCGTCTGGTGAGAGCAGACATCGGGTCACGCAAAAAAAGTCGACAAACAGGAATATTGGGACAACTAAGAAAGGGATGTTTCCCTTGTAGTAAGTGCATAAATTGCAAATATATGATCAAAGGATCTGGGTTTGAACACAACAAAAAATGGCATAATATAACACACCACCTAACATGTGACAGCTCATTTGTTATTTATTTATTAAGCTGCCCTTGCGGACTTCTCTATGTGGGAGAAACCACATTAGAGTTTAAGACTAGACTGAACCAACACAGATACACCATACGATCAAATCGTAAAGATCTTCCGGTGCCCAAACATTTTTATGAAGCAGGTCACTTAGAAAAGGATTTACGTTGTCGCTTGATTGACCACATACCTTTACCCAGGAGAGGGGGCGACAGGGAGCACATGCTCAAGAAACGTGAATTGCAGTGGATTCATACACTCAATACATTAAGACCTCACGGCCTTAATGTAGATTACAAACTGTGGTCATTATGATTGTTGAGTTTGATCGGTCAGAGTTGTTCAATTTTCCATATACTGCCATCTGTAATTAAGTGAACAGCAATTATTTGTGATTCAAAAAAAACGTTTTGATACTATTATATTAATATCATCATTCTTTGTTTTATTTAGACAATTTGAAGCCAAATCCAGATGTCTCCCTGTGAAGTGTCTCTCCACACAAGATCCGACATCCTTGATTCATGCGCCTGTAGGCACCACGGTTTCATATCATTTTATATATCACATCTAGGTATGTTTTTATTTGACTAGAGGCTCTAGCCAAGGACTTAATAGGGTTGTTACCCATTTTTGCACACATAGGGAATGGGATTCAATTTCCGAGTCCCCATACATCTGCAACATCCCCCACCGGGGCCTAGCCCTTTGAGGTGAGGCCTGGAGACAGCCGGGGCCCGCGGTACCGGAGTGGCTGGCGGTTGCGGCCTAAGCACGCTATTGTCACGGTGCTTGGTATGGGGAACCGGAGGGCTGTCCTACAGCCTGGCAGGTCTCCAGCAGGGTGGTGTTGGCAAGAAATGATGAGGGAGAGGCTGCTATAGCGGATCTCCCTGGGGCAACCCCTTAATGTCCCGAGTGTGAGTCTCTGGGTGATGGACAGGGTGCCGGTGATGAAGGCAGCCGTATTAGCAGGGACCAGATGGAGACAGAAGTTGAAGAAAACAACTTACAGTTCTTTATTTGAACCGGCAGGAACCGCAGCAACGTGCCTTTAACAAGTAAATGGAGTGCTGAGATGTGAGTTGGAGGGAGCCTCAGGAGATAGTTCACCAGCCTGGATGTAGAGGGCAGGCTGGGAGGCAGCTGTGTCCTGGTAGGAAGCTTCAGCTTGTCCTGTATGGCTTCAGGTATCACCTTTAAAGGTAAGATGATACCCCTTTTCCTCACTACACTAACTCTAGTCTTCTTGCTCCACTCTTCAGAGGCAGGGGCTAGGCTCTTCCTGCTCTGGTATGGGCTAGACCAGGGGTCAGGAACCTTTTTGGCTGAGAGAGCCATGAACGCCACACATTTTAAAATGTTATTCCGTAAGAGCCGTACAATATGCACATGCCCCACCCGTGCCCCTCTCCGTGGCAGTGCCTCTTTGCAAGCTCACTCGCCTCTCCATGCGCCGGCAGTCGCAAATTTAGAGGGCCAGCACGGCGCTGATTGGTGCTACCCACTTCCCGGGTTCCTATAAAGACCCAGCATTCGCTGACGGATCTTAGTGCTTCATGCCTATGAGAAAGGTTTCCACAGTGTTTCCTCCGCTGCTCTTGCTCCGTCCCCGACCTCGCTTCATTGCCGCCTGCCTTGACTGTCTGCCTGTTCGTGACCACGAGACTGCTTAGTGATTCTGTACCTCGACCTTGGCTGCCACCGTGGACAAGTCGTGCCTGTGGAACGACCTGGTGGTACCACGCTGCACCAAGACCATCCTGCTTTGCGACAGGCTCTTGTGAAGACCGCGTGCCACTTAAATTCTGCTTACATCATCGTCCGCGGTGGTCCAGGGGCATCACTACTCCAAATCCTGACACCCACCACATGCCTCCCAGTAGATAGGTGGTCACAGAACATGCCTCCCAGTAGATAGCTAGCCCCAGCACATACCCCCAGTAGATAGGTATCCACAGCACATGCCCCCAAGTAAATAGGTAGCCACAGCACATGCCCCCAAGTAAATAGGTAGCCACAGCACATGCCCCCAAGTAAATAGGTAGCTACAGCACATGCCCCCAAGTAAATAGGTAGCTACAGCACATGCCCCCAAGTAAATAGGTAGCCACAGCACATGCCCCCCCAGTATATAGGTAGCCACTGCACACGCCCCCCAGTATATAGGTAGTCACTAGGTAATTAATATTCAATTACCACCGCTCCCTGCAGCCAGCTCCTCATCGCTCCCATGTTCTTCTTTGACCCAGCCTTTGACGATGGCGGCAATGGAAACTGGGTCGTACAAAGGACGTAGGCGGCGGTAACATCACTGCCTGTGTACAGTCATCAGTCTAAGAGACACACAGCAGCCATCACTATTTATTAAAGATCTGTCTGAGAGCCAGATGCAGCCAACAAAAGAGCCACATCTGGCTCCCGAGCCATAGGTTCCCTACCACTGGGCTAGACTGAGATTACTCACTCACTCACTGAACTCAAAAGTTCTCCTACACTAGAATCTCTCTAAAAGTTCTGAGACTTCTCTAGGATTCCTCCAGAATCTGAGACCCAGAACATTCCTGGCCAGAGGTTTTATTACCTCCCTTTTGTCAGGTGGTGGCTGCTCCTCCAATCACATCTCAGCTTACAGAGCACAGGATGTAACACATATCATTGGACAATAGCATCTTGCATCATACAAAATACTTAACTCCTGCCTTGCCAGGCAGGATTAACCACTGCAATACCCCTATGTCCTATAAGGACCATGTAGTGTAAGGTGATTACATGCAGGTGGGACGTATTCGCAAACCCTACCTCGCCATTGCATCGGCGAGGGTGTTGCATACCCCGGGGGCAATTGAAAGAGCCGCCCTCGGCTCGACTACAGATGGTTTGGGGCACAGAGGGGGCTAAGGGCACTTCTAGGAAGTGCAGGCTATGTGAGGTGTAGGGACAAACCGCCCATGGTCCTGGAGACAGGCACCTGGGTTGGTGTCGGACTAAGACAAAAACATGTAGCTGTATGACAGTTGGTCGCTGACGCCATTAAACCGAACTGTACAGTAGGAAAGGTGTGGTGTCATGTCCTGTAATCCACTCCTTGCACCAAGGCCTGTATATTTGTTTTATCAACACTTCTTCCCTGGCGGCAATTATATAGTGTGTATATCTGCATTGCGTTAGCATATGCGACACGAGTACCTCCTGACTGGCATCCTTACCCATGTATGGGTGGCATCCAGGTGCTAACTGTGTAACACCCCCGGTCCCCTTAGGACCCGCAGTTTACGGACTACCCCCACGTGCAAACCTCAGTTTGAGGGATCAGGTAGCGGTCAGTGTTTTACATAGAAAGACGGTCCGACACAGCCACACTACAACCTGAAAAGCCTATGAAAGGGTTAATGCAGACTACTGGCATATCTTCTGACAGTGTGCAAACAGGTTAAGATCACATTGGCTTAGGAGCCCAATGGGTACACATCTTGAACATTACAAACGTTACAGAGGTGGATAGGCTACTCAGGGTAGCACGGTAGTAAATGTCTCTTTTCCTGCAAAGAAAAGGCATAAAAAGTGCAAGCAGAATGTCCATACCTAAAAAGGAAGGCATTAAGTGCAATATAATAATCAATAGCCACTTTTCCCTTGTAGTATCTGGCAGAAGTCTCACAGAAGGTCTCTAATGACAAAGTCCATCTTCTGGGTACAGCCCTTGATGTGGGGAAAAGTGCACTGAGATGCAAAGGGTCTCCTCTAGTGTAGAGGGACAGAGTCCTTTGAAGAAATTCTCTGCTGTGGCAGAGGAAGAGGTGCTATCATAGCACAGGACAATAATCAGTTCAAGGTATGTCTCTTGACTGAGATAAATAAGGGTAAGAGTCTCAGGAAAGTCTCTGGCTCTTGTGGAATAGGACAGAAATATACAGTATGTACAGTACCTGAAGTGGGCTACAGCCCTTCAGGGGTTACTCTGCATCTTCCTCGGTGGTAAGTACTTCGGTGTCAGAAAAACGTACCTGCCTCCTCCTTCTGCGTGACACCAGCTGATACTCCTGCAGGTACGCAGGAGCTTTACCTTTTGTCTCCCTTTGAGACCTCCGCAGTTCCGGCTGGGAGAAGATAACAATCTCCTCATCGTCGTCCTCTGATTCAGGCGCTGGAGTCGGAGTCTCAGCTGGCTCTGATGCTTCAGGGGTTGCAGACAGTGGAGCCGGATCATCCTCCACAGGCAGCAGTATTGGAGACTGCGGTGGGGATGATGGTCTCTGCGAGGTACCTCTTACTGGAGTGGAAACAAAACAGAATTGAGGCACAGTCACAAGTTCCAAGAAACTGGGGGTAGGCGAACACAAGGAGGTCTGTAAGTTGGGGGTCGAGGTGAGAGGTGTAGACATAGGGGCAAAAGGACGAAGACATCTCTTCAGCCGGTTCCTATGTACCCGGAGTGGTGGACGGTCTCCTATGGAAATCTGGTAGACTTCAGGGGAGAGACTGTCCCTAACTAGGTATGGCTCACGCTCCCAACGCCCATCTAGCTTACTGGTAGGATGGTTGTTGCGCAGCCACACTCGATCTCCTGGGGAAAAAGGCTCAGCACAGGCATTACGATCGAAGTCCCTTTTTTGTTTCTCCCGGGCCTCTTCTAACCGCAGATCCACAACTTCTCAGGCATCCGCCAGGCGCCTCTGGTGTTCGTGAACCCAGTCAGTCTGAGGGAGTAAAGACTGGGAATCAGGGGACTCCATGTCCCAGGTCATATCAGCAGGGAGATGGCCGTGTCTCCCGAACATCAGATAATACGGGGTGTATCCTGTGGAGCAATGAGTGGTATTGTTGTACAGGTACACTAATTCGGGCAATAGTTTTGGCCAGTCAGCCCTTTTTGCAGGGGTCAGAGTCCTCAGCATATTGATTAGAGTCTGATTCATCTTTTCACACAGCCCGTTGCCTTGGGGATGATAAGCTGTGGTCCTCAGCTTCTTGCAGCCATATAGGGTGCACAGCTCCTGGAAGACTTGGGACTCAAATGCTGTTCCTTGGTCTGTAAGGATCTGGTCCGGACAGCCATAGGGGAGGATGAAGCTCTTCCACAGGGCCGCTGCGGTAGTCCTTGCAGACAGATCTCTGACAGGTACTGCAACCACAAATTTGGTATAGTGGTCGATGATAGTAAGAGCATAACTGTGACCGGATCTGCTGGGCTCCAACTTCACGTGGTCCAATGCCAGGATCTCCAAGGGCCGTTGGCTCACAATGGGACGTAGAGGGGCCCTTTGATTGTGTCGCTCTCCTCGAGCGATGGCGCAGGCTGGGCATTCTCGACACCAGGCTTCAATGTCGGACTTCATGTTGACCCAGAAGAATCGCCTTCGGAGGGTGGCTTCAGTCTTCTGAGCGCCAAAGTGTCCGGACTGGTCATGGTACATTTCCAATACTATCTTGGCGTCCCTCCTGGGAATCACAATCTGGTATAGCCGGTCATAAGTGATAGGGTCCAGAGTTCTTCTCTTTAGCAGACCCTGGTGCATGCTCAGAGTCTTTCTCTGGCGCCACAATTGAGACAGTTCTCCATCAGCTCTTCTGCACCGGATTCTTTCCGGTACTCGCCCACTAGAGAGATAGTCCATTACTTCTCCTATGGCACGGCTATCAGCCTGAAGACTCATCCAGAGGTACTTTTCCGCAGGGGGCTCTGACTCTTCTTGAGGAGTAGCTGGCGCTGTCTCTGTCGGTAGGGAGTAAACTCTCTGGGCATCTTGACGCACAAACCAGGCATAGAACGCTGGCATCTCCACATTTTCCCACTGAGCATCCGTGGAGGGTCCCTCCCACTGGTCAGGGAGACGGGACAGAGCGTCGGCGTTGTCATTGGTCTTACCAGCCCGGTACTTGATGGTAAAGCTGAAATTGGCAAGTCTGGAGGCCCACCGTTGTTCCAGTGCTCCAAGACGTGCGGTGTTCAGATGCGCCAAAGGATTATTGTCTGTGAAGACAGTGAAAGATGATGCAGCTAGGTAGTCCTTGAACTTTTCGGTCACAGCCCAGACTAACGCCAGAAACTCCAACTTGAAGGAACTGTAGTTCTGGTCGTTTTGCTCCGGTTCTCGGAGGGAACGGCTGGCGTAGGCTATGACCCTTTCAGTTCCGTTTTGGAGCTGGGATAGTACAGCCCCTAGGCCTTGCTTGCTGGCATCAGTGTATAGGGTGAAAGGCAGACTGTAGTCTGGATATCCCAACACCGGAGGCTCAGTCAACCGTTGCTTGAGCATCTGGAAGGCAGCTTCTCGTTCGGCCGTCCACTCAATGGATACTCGGGATCGTTGGCTCTCTTTTGGCAGGCCCCTTAGAAGCTCTTGCAGGGGAGCCGCCAGCTGGGCAAACTTCGGGATGAAACGCCTGTAATAACTGGCAAATCCCAGGAAGCTTTTGATGTCCCGTACGGTTGATGGGGTAGGCCAGTCGTGGACAGCTGCAATCTTCTCTGGATCTGGCTCAATTCCATGAGCGCTCACCACATGTCCCAGGTACTTGACACTAGGTTGTAGCAGGTGGCACTTGGATGGCTTGACCTTCAACCCATGTTGGGTCAGGATTTGGAAGACTTCAGCCAGATGGTGGAGGTGGTCTTCATAAGTCTTGGAGTAGATGATGATGTCGTCCAAATATAGCAGGACGGTCTCGAAGTTGCGATGACCCAAACATCTCTCCATCACCCGTTGAAATGTGCCTGGGGCGTTGCATAGCCCGAACGGCATGTTGTTGAACTCGAACAGGCCCATTGGGGTGGTGAAAGCCGTCTTCTCTCTGTCTTCTGGTGCCATGGCCACTTGCCAGTAGCCACTGGTCAGGTCCAGGGTAGAGAAGTAGGCAGCTGACCCTAGGGCTGCGAGGGATTCCTCGATTCGAGGCAGAGGATAGGCGTCCTTGTGGGTGATATTGTTGATCTTCCTATAGTCAACACAGAATCGAAGGGTTCCATCCTTCTTCTTCACAAGGACCAGCGGGGCAGCCCATGGGCTGTGACTCTCCCGGATAACGTTGGCTGTCTTCATCTCTTGTACCAGCTTCTTCACCTCTTGGTAACGGGCTGGAGGTATGGGCCGGTATCGTTCCTTGATAGGAGGATGAGAGCCAGTAGGGATGGTGTGTTGGATCAGAGTAGTCTGCCCAAAATCCAGTGGGTGTTTGCTGAAGGCCTGGTGGTGCTTCATAACGACCTCCAGGACACCTTGTACTTGGTCTGCAGGAGTAAAATCGTCGTCTCCAATATTGAGCTCAAGCCACCAGGATTGCTTGGCAGGCTCACCTTCAGCACTTGGCTTCAGTTCCAACTGTTGGGAGGCAGACAGAGAGGTTTCCACCAAGTCTTCAGGATGGACGCTGAAGAGAGTGGCTACGGCTTGGTACTTTCTCAGATCCACTGGGGAGTCTCTCACATTTAGTAATCGAATGGGTACTTGTCCTCGGGATACAGTGACTAGGCTCCTGGCGGCTAGAATGGGCAGGTCTTCATCAGCTGGTAGAGGTTCTACTATCGCCTGGTAGTCTTGACCTTGGACGCCCATGCAGGCTCGACACCATACTAGCGTCTCAGTCCCAGGTTGAAGGCGGACAGGTTGGGGATCCTTGATCCGGGCTCTGCAGATTTCACCATTAGGGCCAGCAAACTTCTGTTGCGCCGCTAGAACCTGCATAGTCTCCTGAATTACCTTCCGGGAACCGTTGGGCACTGTTGGCAGGGAGTCGTGGAGAGCCTTCAGCACTTCAGGGTAGCAATTGCGGAGGACATTGGTACCCAATACCAGGGAGAAGTTACCGTTTTCGGGCACACGTGTCACCACTACGCCCTGTCTGGTTAACTCAGTGTCTCCAATGGTTAGCGTGGGCTCCCAGTAGCCGCGGATGGGAACGGGTTTTCCTTTTGTAGCAATAATGTTCAAGTAAGCCTTGGGAGGCTGGATTAAGGATGCTTTTCCTCTGCATTTCTCGAAGGCAGCACTCCGGAGGGTGGTCACTTGAGAGCCGGTATCAATTAAGGCCGGTAGGGTAACTCCATTGATGGTTACATGAACCATGGGGCGAGTCCCCACGAACCTGGGCATCCAGTTAGCATCTCGGGGACTTACAAGTTCTTCCCTTGGAGGTCGTCCCTTAGCTCCAAGGGTTTGTCGTTTAACTGACGACAATCATTCTCTTCATGCCCATATTTATGGCAGTAGCTGCACCGCTGGCGGGGTTTCTTCTGACTCCAGGTGCTTAACGACTTCGCTTCTTTTGGGCGCTGTTTAGTCGGAGATTCACGAGGAGTAGCTGACCGTACCGGGTTCTCTGGAGGTTTCCTCCTCATAGCGGAGACAGTTACTTCCAACTGGGTCAACCGATCGAGGATTTGATGCAGGGTGTCCGCCAGATTAGGGACCGGTCCTGATATGCCAATAACTTCCATAGCCGCAGGAGTAGGTGATGCTGACTGCGTGGGATGGCAAGCGAGAGCAGATTCTTCCATTTCCACGGATTCAGACTCTTTCTGCGGCCCAGTAGGTGGTCGGTCTCCTAATATGTCAATGGCAATTTCCTTAAACTCAAGGAAAGAGGCCTGGGCATGTTGAGAAGAGATGATCTTTAGTTGACACCTTTGATTTCTATCAACAAGTCCATTAATAAATTGTTCCCTTAAGGTTTGATCAGAGGTTTCAGCGTCTTTGGGCTCAAGGCAGGTGATGGCCTTCCATGTCTCCTGTAGGGAGAGGGCAAAGTCTCGGAGGGACTCTTGGGGCTTCTGTCTTTTCCCGAAGAATTTCTGCTTCAACTCGGAGACAGTACACTTGTCAAAGGTGTTACGTAGCCTATCAAGAATCTGGACCACATTCTGACACTGTTCTCGGGGCCAAGACTTGACTTCCCGGAGAGCGGGTCCTTTCAACTGCCCGATGAGGATGCCCACTTTCTGTTCCTCTGTGAATGGGAGCAAGGCGAAGGTGGCTAACAACTTGTCCCTGAATTCAGGGAGAGTATGTGATTCTCCCTCGTAGTAGGGTAACCAGGGGGCCCCCAGATAGTAGGGCATAGTCAGAGGCATCATGGTGGGAGTCCCAGGGACACTAGCTGTAGCAGGGCTGAAGGGACTCTCTGGAGGACTTAACATGCTCCGGTACCCTGAGGAGGGACCAGGGGACGGGACTTGCGCCAGTCCCGTATCTTCGTCCTGGGCGGACATGACTGGCCTAGCTGAGGGAAGTCTGTGGGGTTACACAATGTCCGTTGCTATGGGCGATGGCTAGAATGGGACGTGGGCACTTTAAGACACAGTCACTATTCCCTGGGAGGTGAGCCAATAACCTAGCGGAAACAATCTCTACCCCCCTTTAACTTCCCCAGCGGTACTCACTCAGGATCAGCCGCGGTGACAGGACAGCTCCGGTGCACGAAGGTCTCCGTTCCCGATGTCCGGCAGGCAGCAGGGCTCGGTGATGCTCAGCGGTGTTCTCCAGTCGCAGGACACGTGCGCCGGAACTCCGGATGAGGCGCACACTGCTGGCAGGCTTCAGGCGCGGCCTGCGCCGAAATCCAAGATGGCCGATTAACCCTCTTCGTTGCCGGCCGCACTCGCTCCAGCTCCTCCTCCACGGTAGTTCGCGCCACTCGCGCAGGGGGCGGAGCCTAGTGACGCCTCTGGAGTTCCCGCCAGTGAGGATTTGGCGGGCTGGAAATACTTGCTGCGCCACACGCCTCTGAGGTAAATGCTTCAGGCGCAGCAGCGCCGGATGTAGCAGAGCTGACACAGTCCTTGCAGGAATTAACCTCTTGAGTGCTGGAGCGGCGCTCGACAGCACGTGGCAGCAGTATAAAGTTCAATGTAGAAACACACAAATACTTGGGCCTAAACCCGGATGGCAGCAGGGTTAGGCAACACAGTCTTTTAAATAAAGGAAAGTCTTTAATGCCGTAATAAGGCACAGAAGTATCAATCCTGTTCGTGACGCCACTTGCAACATCCCCCACCGGGGCCTAGCCCTTTGAGGTGAGGCCTGGGAGGCCTGGGCATGTTGAGAAGAGATGATCTTTAGTTGACACCTCTGATTTCTATCAACAAGTCCATTAATAAATTGTTCCCTTAAGGTTTGATCAGAGGTTTCAGCGTCTTTGGGCTCAAGGCAGGTGATGGCCTTCCATGTCTCCTGTAGGGAGAGGGCAAAGTCTCGGAGGGACTCTTGGGGCTTCTGTCTTTTCCCGAAGAATTTCTGCTTCAACTCGGAGACGGTGCACTTGTCAAAGGTGTTGCGCAGCCTATCAAGAATTTGGACCACATTCTGACACTGTTCTCGGGGCCAAGACTTGACTTCCCGGAGAGCGGGTCCTTTCAACTGCCCGATGAGGATGCCCACTTTCTGTTCCTCTGTGAACGGGAGCAAGGTGAAGGTGGCTAACAACTTGTCCCTGAATTCAGGGAGAGTATGTGATTCTCCCTCGTAGTAGGGTAACCAGGGGGCCCCCAGATAGTAGGGCATAGTCAGAGGCATCATGGTGGGAGTCCCAGGGACACTAGCTGTAGCAGGGCTGAAGGGACTCTCTGGAGGACTTAACATGCTCCGGTACCCTGAGGAGGGACCAGGGGACGGGACTTGCGCCAGTCCCGTATCTTCGTCCTGGGCGGACATGACTGGCCTAGCTGAGGGAAGCCTGTAGGGTTACACAATGTCCGTTGCTATGGGCGATGGCTAGAATGGGACGTGGGCACTTTAAGACACAGGCACTATTCCCTGGGAGGTGAGCCAATAACCTAGCATCGGAAACAATCTCTACCCCCCTTTAACTTCCCCAGCGGTACTCACTCAGGATCAGCCGCGGTGACAGGACAGCTCCGGTGCACGAAGGTCTCCGTTCCCGATGTCCGGCAGGCAGCAGGGCTCGGTGATGCTCAGCGGTGTTCTCCAGTCGCAGGACACGTGCGCCGGAACTCCGGATGAGGCGCACACTGCTGGCAGGCTTCAGGCGCGGCCTGCGCCGAAATCCAAGATGGCCGATTAACCCTCTTCGTTGCCGGCCGCACTCGCTCCAGCTCCTCCTCCACGGTAGTTCGCGCCACTCGCGCAGGGGGCGGAGCCTAGTGACGCCTCTGGAGTCCCCGCCAGTGAGGATTTGGCGGGCTGGAAATACTTGCTGCGCCACACGCCTCTGAGGTGAATGCTTCGGGCGCAGCAGCGCCGGATGTAGCAGAGCTGGTACAGTTCTTGCAGGGATTAATCTCTTGAGTGCTGGAGCGGAGCTCGACAGCACGTGGCAGCAGTAATAAAGTTCAATGTAGAAACACACAATCACTTGGGCCTAAACCCGGATGGCAGCAGGGTTAGGCAGCACAGTCTTTTTAATAAAAGAAAGTCTTTAATGCCGTAATAAGGCAGAGAAGTATCAATCCTGTTCGTGACGCCACTTGCAACATGCCCCACCGGGGCCTAGCCCTTGAGGTGAGGCCTGGAGACAGCCGGGGCCCGCGGTACTGGAGTGGCTGGCGGTTGCGGCCTAAGCACGCTATTGTCACGGTGCTTGGTACGGGGGAACCGGAGGGCTGTCCTACAGCCTGGCAGGTCTCCAGCAGGGTGGTGTTGGCAAGAAAAGATGAGGGAGAGGCTGCTATAGCGGATCTCTCTGGGGCAACCCCTTAATGTCCCGAGTGTGAGTCTCTGGGTGATGGACAGGGTGCCGGTGATGAAGGCAGCCGTATTAGCAGGGACCAGACGGAGACAGAAGTTGAAGAAAACAACTTACAGTTCTTTATTTGAACCGGCAGGAACCGCAGCAACGTGCCTTTAACAGGTAGATGGAGTGCTGAGATGTGAGTTGGAGGGAGCCTCAGGAGATAGTTCACCAGCCTGGATGCAGAGGGCAGGCTGGGAGGCAGCTGTGTCCTGGTAGGAAGCTTCAGCTTGTCCTGTAGGGCTTCAGGTATCACCTTTAAAGGTAAGATGATACCCCTTTTCCTCACTATACTACTCTAGTCTTATACTCCACTCTTCAGAGGCAGGGGCTAGGCTCTTCCTGCTCTGGTATGGGCTAGACTGAGATTACTCAATCACTCACTGATCTCTAGGATTCTCCTACAACAGAATCTCTCTGAGAGAAGATCTCTCTAATTCCTCCAGAACATTCCTGGCCAGGGGGTTTTATTACCTCCCTTTGGTCAGGTGGTGGCTGCTCCTCCAATCACATCTCAGCTTACAGAGGACAGGATGTAACACAGATCATTGGACAATAGCATCTTGCATCATACAAAACACTTAACTCCTGCCCTGCCAGGCAGGATTCACCACTGCAATACCCCTATGTCCTATCAGGACCATGTAGTGTAATGTGATTACATGCAGGTGGGACTTATTCGCAAACCCTCCCTCGCCATTGCATCGGCGAGGGTGTTGCACATGCAAAACAACTAGTGCAGGGATTTTAATAAATGTGGCCCATTATTTTAATTTTTAACAATAAAACCTATATAAAATTGGTATCACAGTGATCATACCCCACCAGAGAATAAAGTAGACGTATCATTTGGAACGCACAGTGAAAGTCATAAAAATGGAGCCCAGAAGTAAGCAATGCAAATGCGTTTTGTGTCAATTTTACCACATTTGGAACTTATTTCCAGCTTCCCAGTACATGGCATGGAATAATAAGTAATGTTACTGAAAAGTACAATTTGTTACGCAGAAATGAAGTTATAGATTCTTGAAGGTGGGGAGCAAAAAGTGATCACAAAAAGCCTGGGATGCAAAATGGTTAAGCTTTTCAGTAAATCATTCCGAAGTTTGCTTTTTTTTTTCGTCATAAGGAAAACAGATTTGGCTCTTGAATAGTGGTCATCTTCCACTAAGATATTATCAATTCTACACTGAATATAATAAAAGAAAACATGCGAAGACTTAACACACCAACATCTTCAGGGAAACTCTAAAGAATGATGCATGTGACATCTGTAGTCTCTATGAGAGGAGCGTAGTCATCTGTAACTGCCACAGAGCCCTCAATGTCAGATGGGATCTCCACCACTAGTGGAGTTCCTCTTACTGCCACAAAAGACGCAATAGGAAAAACCAGGCCCTTCCTCTCACTGCAATAAAAGACACAATGGATATATCGATACATTTTTGGTCTGCTCATCTCTAAACAGGGCAATTGCCTTGCAAAAACTGGGTTGGGTGAAGTACTTAAAATAATAATTAATATAAAATAAAAAATAAAATAAGATAAAAACAAATTAATTAAATTAATAATTAAGTAATGAAAACAAATTAAATAAAATAAGAATTTAGACAAGTGTCAGAGTTCGGGAGGAGGATTTGGAGGTGGATGTGGTGGTGTAAGTGAAAGAGATGAAGGAGAAAGAAGGTGCCAATGCAGCAGAAACCTAGCAAAGTGAGAATGGCCGGTTTAATCAAAAGAAGAAACAGGAAAATCAGGGGAGAAAGAGGGGGGACTGAGCCTATTCCCAACAAAATTGAAGAGTGTATCCCTGTATAATTAGAAACACCAAGTCAGCTACCTCAAAAGACCATAATTATATTACATATCATACTCCTAAAAAGGAGAAAACAAGGCAGGACTACAAATCTGAGTAAATATAAAAAATATTGCAATCTTTATCGACATGAATTGAATAGTAACACATGTACATAAAAAACATATAAATTGATGCCGGGTACATAAAAAATGGTGCACAGACAAAAAGCAGTCATGCCCGGACATATAATAAAGCACAAACCCCAAAAAGGCCTCATAACCATAATTAATGCACAGAGAAAAAGCTTGTGCGTTATTAAAATCAACAAAGCATGGATCCGACATAACTTGGTTAGTTATAGATGGATTATAAGAGCACATTTGAAGTTCATCATTAAATTACTTTTACGAACAGTACAAGATTAAGAATATAGAGTATATAGAGTAGTATATACTCCGGGCACATGTTGGTTTGGACGCTGGGGGGGAGGGGAGTATGCTGCGACTGGAAAGGAGAACCACTTACCTCAGCTGTCCACCTTCTGCCAGCCAACTATCCACAGAAGGATCGATTGTGTACCAGAGCTGTTCCATCACCGCGGCTGATCCTCAGTGAGTACTGCTGGGGAGGGTAAAGGGGGGAGAGATTGTTTCCAAAGCTAGGTGTATATTGGCTCGCCTCCCAGTGTTAGGAATTAGTGACTGTGTCTAAAAGGGACCATGCCCCACTACGAGCTATCGCCCATAGCAACGGACATTGTTACATTTCCAATCCCTTAGGCTTAGTATTCCTGCAACAACTGTGCGAGACCAGGATGATGAAGCCATGATGGAGCGACTCCTGTTGCCACATCCATTCCAAGTACACAGGAGCCTACCAAGCACGCCATACAGCCCGCCTACTTCTACTCATACCAGTGCTGCCATGGTTATGCCTCTTACTATGCCATCCCACTAGGAAGGGAAGTGAAACACCCCATCCGAGTTTAGGGCCAAGATGCTAGCCACCTTTACCCTGTACCCTTTAACTGAGGATCAAAAGGTGGGGATCCAGACTCGTCAGCTCACTGTGAGGTCAAGTCTTGGCCCTGGGTAGAACATCAGACTGTGGCCCAAATCCTAAATAGGCTGCACATTACCTTGGAGAAGTATACGGCTTCCAAGCTAAATCAACAATTCTTTGGGAAGAGACAGGATCCCCACAAATCCCTCGGAGACTTTGCCTTTTCGTGGAAGGCTATCATGCACCTTGAGGCTGAGAATTTAGGCTCCCTAATAAGGCAGATCAGAACAAATCCTGCGGGAACAGTTTATTCTTGAGCTTCTGGATAAGAATAACAAATGTCAACTAAAACTGTAGTCTCTCCAACACGCCTAGGCTTCTTTTCTAGAGTTTAAAGAGATGGCCATCAACATCCTAGGAGAGTGATTGCCAGGAGTCTGAGCTAGTGAGTCTGGAGGATACCATTCTAACTGCTTTGCCGGCCCCACCAGCTGCACCGCCTCTGGTATCAGAAGAATTTGCTGTCCTAGTGGAGCAAGTGACGGTTCTGGCCGACACATTGAACAAAATGCTTGAACAACCTTAAATGACACCGGCTCTCAGGTGACCACTATACGCAGCTCAACCTGCTACAGTCTCCAAAGACTTACTCAAACATCATCCCTACTAATGGGAAGACTGTGCCCCTACGTGGCTACTGGGAGCCCACTCTAACCATGGGAGATACAGATTTATCCCAAGTGCATGATGACGGTAACTTCTCCCTGGGGTTGGGTACCAGTGTCCTCCAGAGATAGATAGATAGATAGATAGATAGATATGAGATAGATATATAGATAGATATGAGATAGATAGATAGATAGATAGGAGATAGATAGATAGATAAATAAAGTAAAAAGCGGGCAGCACTCCATGGTTCAAGGACTTAATAGGGTTGTTACCCATTTTTGCACACATAGGGAGTGGGATTCAATTTCCGAGTCCCCATATATTAAAAGGGATTTAACGGATAATATTGTTCCCCTCAGCGGACTGTTTCCCCGGGAGGGGTTAATAGACTGCTGGCCCGTTTTGTGACCATAACTGTTATTACAGTACTTTGTCCTGTATAATGGCTGATGTCTCGTTACGTGATAATCATATAATCGCTCAATATATAACAATCACCTACCTTTGTTGAAGCTAGTTAAACCAGCCAGTTACATTGTATCGCTCCGTGGTTGCCTAGTTACCGTACAGACAGATCACGTCAGGCTGCGCATGCGCAGTGAAGATCATAGAGCGTGCGTTCCAGCATGCGTCTCATCTAAATCTATGTTCCGAGAATTATACTTGTGGACATCGGAGGACACGATCAACACGGGGAGACAACTGGAGGTTCTACACATCTTTTAACTTACACGCACAGAAGCACGTTTGCACTTTATGGTCACCTCGAGGCTAGAGTTTACCACATGCGAGAGGATACTGTTCCAGGTTTCTTAACTTATATTAACTTCATATACGTCAATTGTATTTGTATATTTCACTGAATGCACTTTTTCAATGTATATTAATGAATTTTATGCAGAATTCTTTGTATCACAAATATGGTAATATGGTGGGCGTGGTTTATTGGGTCATGTGACCACGGGGATTTGTATAAAGTGTGTATTATCCCTGTACTGTGACATCACTGTGTATTATCCCTGTACTGTGACATCACTGTGTGTAGTATCCTGTACTGTGACATCACTGGATGAGACTATGGCAGCAGACATGTGTGGTGGTCTTTGTTTGGGGGACTCGTTACTCTCCCTGTATGTAGTATCTGCATTGCACACAGTGATATGAATAAGAGGTAACATCTATGTGGGTTTTTCTGCTCCCCTGGAACTGATTTTTGGTGTATTTAGCACTCGCTCCTCTCTCGGAATGGATATGGAAGAACAATAGAAGTGATTCCTGTAGAAGAATCTTCTGTAAATGAAATGTGACATTTAATTAAGTATTTAAATTCCCAGGAGAATATTAAAGCAATTAAACCCGTCTCCATCACACTGAGACTGATCAGCGAGCGCAGCTCCGGAGAGACTTAAAGGGGCGTTCTCACATCACTACATCTCAGATCTCTAGGAGAGGCTATCATTGAGCGTCTGACCCACCTGACCACCAGGGAAACGGAGAATGATGAGCATGTAGTGCTAACTCATCCCGATCCCTTCATTATCAGGATTGCTGGGGGTCCCGACAATCACCACCCACCATAAAGAGATCTTATCAGTCAGGACCTTAGTAGATGGGGTCCCATCTTCATCACAAACTGAGAGGAGAAAAATCTGTAGATCCGCGGAACAGAAGAAGTTGTCATATGTCAAGCTTGTAAGCTTGTGTTAAAGGGATGCTCCATCACTAATTTAGAATGTATCCCCGATCCACCAAAGTCTCTGCACATGGAGCTCCACATGAGCTGCCAGGACCTTGTCTCCTCCAGCTGCAGCGATGGAGTTTCAAGCCCAAATAATTGCTGGGGTCCCAGGGATCTCATCCACAGGAATCTGTAACATCCCTATCCTGTATGTTACTATTCTGTGAAAACCCCTTTAATATGTTTGATATATGCTCCAAAAGTGAAATCTACCAAAAGTGATCTCTACATAGCAGGAAGTGTCAGCCTATGGAATAGTGTATCCAGTGTTTCGGTAATTTATAACCTGCCTGTGATGATAAAGAATTAACTGTGGAGAATTGATTTCTATGGAACAGGAAGTGTCCGCTTGTTAAAGAGAACCTGTTACCCAGAAATTCGGCACTAGGAGATGTTACTAAAGTAAGCAGCCGCTAGTGCTAAAAAAGCGGTGTTACAATGATAGTGTTATGGAAAACCTCTGTGGAGTACAATAGAAACTATTGTTTCATGAGGGGGCGGGGTTCTGGGTGGAATTAGGGGCGGTGACTGACGCTTGGGAAGAGGTAACGCCTTGGACCGCCCCCTCATGAATACGCCGGACCACTTTGAGAGGTCCGGCATTTCTATTGTACTCCGCAGTGGTGTTAGTTAGCGTTATCGGAGGTTTCCGGTAACGCTATCATTGTAACACTGCGGCGTTTGTTTTAGCACTAGGAGCTGCTTACTTTAGTAACATCTCCTAGTGCCGAATTTATGGGTGACAGGTCCTCTTTAGACGAAACCTACAATGAAATTCCATCCTGATAAACCATTACTCATAGATCCAGGCACCAGGACTGTGGTAATCTTCTTATATCTGTTATACATGGCCTCCTTCCTTCTAAAATTTATTTATTCAAACATGAGTCTGAAGGGCTTCCCTGGAAGTGACCAAAGCCCACCAGTGCTGCAGATTCACTGGCTATTAAACTGTGCATGAACGCTTCCCCCTCCTGCTGTGTGAGATTACAGCAGGCAAGAGGGGGAAGTGCTGAGAGAGTAGTAGGGGAGTGGTTGACAGTGTAACAGCTTGTGAAGCTACAGCATAAAGAATCTGATTAGACACTCCCTAGAGCCATTCTGGCTCATTAGTATAATTTTAAAAGTTGAAAAGGAGACCATGGATAACAAATATAAGAGGATTACCACAGTCCCGGTGCCTGGATCTATGAGTAATGTCCCTGGTTTATCAGGATGGATAAGGATCTCCTTAATATAACACCTATAATATTATTTTTGTGTAGGTCAGTACTAATGACCCGAGTATTGGAGGTTCTGTCCGGAACATCCTGCACATTGTGTCATTTTGGATCTGGTTTTTTTAAGGTTAAGCAGGCGTTTTCAGACGTTCCGTTCCTTCCATTGTAAGACCTTGGCATCGCGTGACCTCCCATAACATTCAATTCCCTTTCCTGAGCTTCTCTCATTTGGAAGCGGCTCAGTTCTGACAAGGAATAAAAAGAGCAATCTGTGCCGACCTTCCTCTAATATCTCCTGAAAGACATGGGAGACGAGGTGAAGCGGGAGAAGAAGGCAGAGCCCTCAGTGCATTTCTATCAGGCGCTCTCCCTCTATGGCTGAGAAAGGTTACACATGCCGCAATGGAAATGGATTGTGATGGAATCGGGACAAAGTGTCCGAAAGACGGCGAATTCCAGGAAGGGGGCAGAGCAGGGGAATGACAGCTCATAATAGGATTGTAAGACACGAGGTGTTATATAGGACATTGTTCTCCTCCTGTGCTGGACTCAGAGGAAGATTGAGACTTTTCTCAGCAGTAATGCAAAATATGAGTAACAGTGTAATATCCTTTGCCGATTCAGCTTCAGATCCATCCTCTGCCCTTAATGTACAGAAGATGCGCTGCTGACTGTGATTTTGTACTTAGTGTGCTTTCTATCATGCACTAGTGTGAACTCTGCCTTATTTCACTGCTGGCTTTCTTAATTGATTTCCACCACACACGTCTGTCTCCTGTTGACTTTGATGTGGTTTGTAGATGGTTAAACTTGCTAGGTTTCCCACTTACATTCCTCCCTTTGTTGTCTGGTTTGTCTGGATGTCAGGGAACCAGTCCAATCACTCTATGGACCTGGACTCCTTATTAGAGGACTGTTTGCCCACTTTCTAGTCTTCTTTAGAACCTGCTAGCATTTTATGGACTTCCATATTCTTTTTATCTTTTAAATCTTGCTCATCCTACCATGTGTTTGTCTCCTCATTCTGTACTGTTATAACTGGTCATGGTTTTGACCAATATTTGTATGACAATTCTTCTGTGGTAGTGATTTTTTTGTCTCCATGTATTCACTTTGATGCAGGAAGGGAATGTCGACCAGTTGTCACATACTGTGTTGTGTACGTTAGGTAAGTAGGTAGGGACAGGTGTGCGGGTGTAGCTTTGAGGTTCACTGTCCATGTCTATCCTTTCATTTTTCATTTTATCTTATTTCCATCAACTGCACCAATACAATCAGAACCTGGGACCTACCTACAAATAATAACAGATACTGAAAGTGAAGGATATATGCATAAAATTGCCTGTAGATAACTCCCCAAAATTAAAGTATACAAATACACTCACCGGCCACTTTATTAGGTACACCTGTCCAACTGCTCGTTAACACTTAATTTCTAATCAGCCAATCACATGGCGGCAACTCAGTGCATTTAGGCATGTAGACATGGTCAAAGAACAATATCCTGCGGTTCAAAAGAGCCATCAGTATGGGGAAAAAGAAAGGGGAGGTTGAGGCCAATTGAACGTTGGCCATGTTGGTGTTGGTTGCCAAGAAGGGCTTGCGTCTGAGTATTTCAGAAAACTGCTGATCTACTGGGATTTTCATGCACAACCATCTCTAGGGTTTCAGAGAATGGCCGAAAAAAAAAAGAAAAAAACATCCAGTGAGCGGCAGGTCTGTGGGGGAGAAATGCCTTGTTGATGCCAGAGGCAGAGGGAGAATGGGACAGACTGGTTCCAGCGATTAGAAAGGCAACAGTGACTCCTCAAATCGCCCACCGTTACTTACAAACAAGGTAGGCAGAAGAGAATCTCTGAACGACAGTACGTCGAACTTTGAGCAGATTGGGCTACAGCAGCAGAAAAAAAGACCACCACCGGGTGCCAATCCTTTCAGCTAGAAGAACAGGAAACTGGCGGGGGCTACAATTTGCACAAGCTCATCGAAATGAGGGACTAGTAAGAAGATTGTAAAAAAACGTTGCCTGGTCTGATGAGTCTCGATTTTGCGTGCGACCATTCGGTGGTTTTAGGGTCAGAATTTGGCAACAAAAACATGAAAGCATGGATCCATCCTGTCTGGTATCAACGCGTTCAGGTGTGGGTGGGCCAGGGGGGAGCGTCCGGAGGAGGCGGGAGGACAATGGACCGGGGAGGTGGGGTGCTGTAATGGTTGTGGGGAAATATTTCTTGGCACTCTTGAGGCGGCCCCTAGTACAAATTGAGCATCGTTGCAACGCCACTGCCTTACCTGAGTATTGTTGCTGACCATGTCCATCCCTTTAATGAGCACAATGTACCTTCGTAAATAATGATGGTACTTTCAGCAGGATAATGCGCACCATGTCATAAAGCTGGAATCATCTCAGACTGGTTTCTTGAACATACAAGAGGCGTCAATGGACTCAAATGGCCCTCCAACAGGCACCAGATCTCAATCCAATAGAGCATCTTTGGGATGTGGTGGAACAGGAGATTCGCATCATGGATGTGCAGCCGACAAATCTGCGGCCAACTGTTGATGCCATCATGTCAATATGGAGCCAAAAACTCTGAGGAGCTTCCAAGCACCTTGTTGAATCATGCCACGAAGAGAATTTGGAGGCAGTTCGAAGGTCAAAAAGGGGGGTCCAAACCCGTTACTAGCATGGTGTACCTAATAAAAGTGGCCGTGAGTGTGGGTGAGTGATCTCGCTAGAATGACAGCTAAGGCTTATAGCGGCTCAGTCAGCTCTATGAAAGGGGGGTGGTTGGGGTTAGCTAATATAATGGCAGCTGATACAGAAGCTCCGACCTATGTATGGTACAACATATAGAGAAAGATAGATAGATATGATGATACTATGAGATGAATAGAAGATAGAGAGATAGATAGATAGATAGATATGATAGATAGATAGATAGATAGTATATGAGATACGATAGATAGATAGATAGATATCGAGAGATAGATATGAGATAGATAGTAGACGATAGATAGATATGAGATAGATAGATAGATAGATAGATAGATACATAGGAGTAGATAGATTTGAGGATAGATAGAAGCAGTAGATAATAGATAGATGAGATTAGATAGATAGATAGTAGATATGGAGATAGAGTAGATACATAGGAGATAGATAGATATGGAAGATAGATAGATAGATAGATAGATAGATAGATCGATAGCTACAATAGGAGATAGAGAGATAAATGGAGATAGATAGATATGACGATTAGATAGATATAGAGATAGATAGATAGATAGATAGATAGATATGAGATAGATAGATACTAGGAGATAAGATAGATAGAGATAGTCTGGATTAGATACAGAAATAATCAAAAGAAAACGGCATCAGCAAACTCCCAAAGGTTTCGATAGTGCTGACACATAAAGCGCCAAACACCGGCACTCATGTGGTCAACTTGTTTTTTCTGTTGTTTTGCGCCTTTATTCAAGGGCAGTTTTGCGCCATTTTTGCGATTAAACGTCAACTAGCCCGCAGCAAAAATAACCATCTTCCCTCATCATCTTACCAATCCAGATGTTTTGCTGCGCACTAATGACTATTCATCAACTTGCTAACGCTTCATAGTTTAGGCGCAAAACAGGGCGCAAAAACACTCCAGACCGAGGTGGCGTTATCGAGAGAAAAGCACTGAGCCCCTTTGCAGAAGAGGCTCATTTCTACACGCAGAGCTCAGCCAGACACTGGAACATATATACAGACATTACATAATGCAGACACTAGAACTATATAGACATTAATACTCTGCAGACAGGGGCCAGGACACTAGAACATATAATAGATACATTAGATACTTGCAGGACAGGGGGCCAGATTTATCATCTTTTTTGCCAACTTTTGGTGTTTTTTGTTGAGAACTTTGTTTGAGACTTTCCAAAAGTTAGCGGCGCATGGATTTTAGCCACTTACGCCTCATTTAACTTAGTAATCCAGATGTTTTTCTTCATTTATGAATGCGGATTTTTTTAAAATGTCTCAAAAAGTCTCAAAAAACGCTCCTCACCAGAGCAAGGCGCAGATGACCAAAAAAAACAAACAATCAGACATTGAAAATCAACTTTCTTCTTTTTTGTGGTTTATAGGAGCAGTTTTGTGATTTTAATGCAGATTTTTTGCATGCAATTTTTTTCCTCTTTTTCCCAACCCGTTTTGACTGAGAATTCTGCATGGAAACTGCACATTTTCGCTCTCCCATAGGCTTTATTGGGAAATTTTTTTTTGTTATTTTGTAACTTCAGTTTATTTTAAAAACATTTTGTCATAAGCATCAGAGAGATCGGTCATACGGCTGTTCTTGATGTTTTTTTATACTATATTTTTTAAACTGATTCTTTTTAAATAGAAAACATATGATGCTTACAATATAAACTCTAATACAGGGCTGCTCACATTAACCCCTCCCCTGCCTGACACATCCCGCAGGTGGGAGTTCCCAGTCTCCAAATAAGGGCTCTGACGCATTGGAAACAGCCAAATAATTAGAAACAGCCATCACTATCTTCTGTGGAGTTGACTCCTCCCCTGCTTCATATCCCTCTATAACGCACACAGTGATGCGTCATGATATAAAGTGTAAGGACGCGTTGATGAGACCCACAGTTCTCCTTATGTAGAATGGATTGTGATAAGGAAGCAGTGAACAGGTACAGAACACAGGGTAGGACATCTTATGACAAGCTGAACAGTAATATTATCATTTAAAACATAAAAATATATCATTTTTTGATTTTTATATAAATCCTCTACTAAAAAAATAAATATTAGTCTGAAGAATGGTAAATGATGGAGTTTCCAGCAGAATGTAGTCGGCTGGAGCTGATATAGAACTTTTTCTTCATTGAAGGAACGTTTTACAAAAATGTCGGCAAGGTATGAAAAAGTCTCAAAAAAAAAAAACGCAGAGAGAGACGGATCACATCTATCTAAGCAAATTTTGGACAATTTAGACAAATGATGGTTGCAAAATAGGAATAGAGAAGATAATTGTTAGGCCAAACAAATGCGCCAAAAATAAGAACAATTAAGATAAATTCTGCCCCAGGAGTTGGCCAGACTCTAGTTACAGTCATCACCTTCTATTTACAAAACATTCTGCAAAACTCCTGAGCCCAGAAGCAAGAGAGAAGAGAAGTTTGCAAAGTTGCAGAAGAATGTTGCAGATACTACAAAAAGTGTCCCCCATGTATTCTGCACAGTGTATGAGGGGGATATTGCTGCAGACAGAATTACAGGGGTGCAGCAGGAGAAAGCACTGGGGGATACCTCAAGGAGAAAGACCAGCTCGAGGCGGTCATGGGGAAGGGTTTGTCACAAACATGGGTTGGTGCTAGTTGGAGTGTATCTTTCCATTAGGGGCATGTGGGAAGAAGCAAGCAGAGAGGAAGATACGTGTAGAAGAGATGAAATGTTAAACGTTGCCCGATATAACATTGAGCCTAAAACTGAGCTAAACTGTTGAAAAGTAAAGTGATTAATAAGAGGCAGGAAAGAAAAAATTAACCTTATCCACAGAATGGTCTAGTAGCGTGTGATAATTTGGCAAAACAGTGCGCATTCCGAATTATTTAGGCGCACTACTTACACGTAGGCGCCAACAAAAGTGATAAATTGTGGCCCCATGGTGGTTATTCCACCCTCTGCAACGTTACAGCTGTATACAGGCTGGGATACAGTGAATGAAACGTGCGCACGAGAGTGGAATACACACCATTTGTTTCACTTGAGTGGAGGTGCTGCTGTTTTTCTTTGATACTATATCGGGATATTTTTTGGTGAGAGTAAAGGATAGCACCCTACTGAATTGTGTTTTGGATTGTGCTGAGGTACCAATTTTTATATTTTTCGTTAGTAGAGTGGTTTGATCCCAGTTATCATGGATCACGCGGTCGTCGGGCCCCTGCGCAACATCTCTTGTCCAGGTTTAGTACCGTCTCATACATGTGATGGCACGATAGATGGAAGCAGGGTGGTCAGGGCTTGGAGCAGAGAGATCTCCTGGCCAGAGCTCAGTCGGTGTTTTCGGATGATGTGAATACTGCCAGGATACAGGCGGCCGCTGTTAGTGGTATGTATATGGCCCATAACAGGCTTCAGCTTCCGGGAATAGATCTTATACTTGTTTCGTCCACTTGATCTAATTAAGCCATTTACCCCCCCCCCTCCCCACTCTAGGGGGTTTTATAACCACCGAAAATCGACGGTACTGAATGGACGTAGATTCTAAGGGTGAAAAAGAAAAAGGGGCTGGAGTGTTGTTGTGTTCCCATAGGATTCAGGACATATGTAGGATTGAAGGGTACAACATATTTATAAGCTCATATCTATAAAATACAACAGAGAGTGACTATACATAAACAACTTGTCACATTAAAAATTATATTTGCATTGCAGCATCGTGTAATAGAGCAGGGATGGCAAACGCTTTTAGAGAAGACCGAGTGCCTAAACTACAACAAAGACCCACTTATTTATCGCAAAGTGCCAACACAGAAGAGAACTGTAAAATTTGTACATTTATACTCCCTTCTCTGTCACAGTTTTCATGACCAGCACTGAGGGACAATCAATATAAAGCAGAACAAGTCCAGGTCAGCTTGTCACGTTTAAAATAGCTATGTGCACAGCAGTCTCTGGGATGTCTGGGCTGAGGAAGAAATACTGGAGTCATTCTCTGGTGATGGCACAGTTGGCCCACAGACAGGAGATATGAGGAAACTCTGGACCAGTGCCCATAGGTTAGACCATCCGTATGAGCATTAAGAACAGATTGTACAAAGGGTCTATCTGCAGGCAGAGGTTATAGGGCAGGAGAGGAGAAGCTGAGGCGATTGTCATAGTGTCCTATTGCAGCGCATGTTATAGAGAAGGAAGAGCTGATCAGATGACATTAGTTGTCCTATCTGCAGCAAGCATGTATAGAGCATTGGAGTTGATAGATTGTACATAGTGTAATAATCTGCAGGCAAGGCATGTTTTATAGAGAGGGGGAGCGATGATCGAATGCTCAAAAAGTAGTTGCTCCTCTCTGCAGAGCAGCATGTTATAGCAAGCTGGACGGGTGGGTGACAGCATTGTACATAGTGTCCTATCGATGCAGGTCGGCAGCGTTAGTAGACAGGGAGCTGAGCAGCTTGTAAATCGTGTCCATCTCGGCAGCAGTTTAGAGCAGGAGGAGCTGAGAGATTGTACAGAGGGGGTTCATTTACTAAGGGAACTCGATTCGCGGTTCCCGACGTGTTTACCCGAATAGTTCAGATTTGCGCCGGATTTCCCCTGAATTGCCCCGAGCGGATTTTGGCCGCCACGTGAATCGACGATGTGAGCGAAAATCGGCGGCTGGCATTGCACAACACTGCCGGAAAAATCGGGGGCAGTGTGCCAAGAAAACCTGACGGATTCGGAAGAAACCCGTGCATTAATTTCAAAAAAATAATCTGTAGCGGAGCTTGCACTTACCATCACTAGCCCAAACGGTGAAAAACTCCAGTCGTCAGATTGCTTTAAGCCCCCAGAGAAGCGCCCCCTGGTGGATGGTGGAGGATACTACTTAATAAACCCGGCGACGGAAAAATGAAACACAGAAAAGAGAACGAGACGCTGGATCGACGAATGTGACGGAGCTGACCGGGGGTATAAGCAAATCTGCCCCATAGTGGCCTATCTGAATGCAGCATGTTATAGAGCAGGGGAGCTGATCAGATTGTACAATGGTCTATCTGCAGGGCAGCATGTTATAGCGTAGGAGGAGCTGATCGAGTGTACATACGTGTCCTATATGCAGGGAAGCATGTTATAGAAGGAGGAGCTTTGAGCAGATTGTACTTAGATGAGCTTATATGAAGGCAGCATGTTTGTTATTAGAGCAGGAGGAGTTGAGCAGATTGTACATAGTGTCCTATCTGCAGGCAGCATGTTATAGAGCAGGGGGAGCTGAGCAGATTGTACATAGTGTCCTATCTGCAGGCAAAATGTTATAGAGCAGGAGGAGCTGAGCAGATAGTGTATAGTGTCCTATCTGCAGGCAGCATGTTATAGAGCAGGAGGAGCTGAGCAGATTGTACATAGTGTTCTTTCTGCAGGCAGCATGTTATAGAGCAGGAGGAGCTGAGCAGATTGTATACACTTAATATAGGAACAATTCTCATATACGGTAACATGTATGTGTACTAGTGATACTACTATTATAATTGTGTCATTCTTGCTATACTCCTTTATGACCTAGAAATGGAGATTACAACATCTTACACCGGAGCATTAGTTCTGCTTTGGTTATAACACAACTTTGTGTAACTAGGAAGCCATTGGAGCTGCGTCATGCGTCTGGTCCCATCACACTTTGTTAGGGGGGAGGGGGCGGCAGAGGCCTCTTTACGCTTTTTAATGGGGCTTGTATCTATTACTGCATGGAAAAATCAGACTGCTCTCCTAAATTTCAAAAGCAGGAACTAAATCAAGCTGAATGTGCACAGCGCGGAGGTGCCAAATCTCTAACACCAGCGTGACATAAAGATGAGAAGAGACAGGCTGCTGAGTGTGGACACAGGGGGATTCATCTGCCTTGGGTGCTCCGAGAACACGTCACGGCCTGGATGGGGACTGCAACATTCAAAAGGTGGCCAATTTATCTACTTTTCTGGGGTCTCCCAGCAGTTATGGCCATACAAAGCTGCAAACAGTGTTTGGTATTGTCTCTAAAAAAACTGGAAAACTGTAAGTGTGTTGCAAGTAGCAGCAGAACAGTGAAAAATGCATTTACATTCCAGGATTGTAGCTGGACTTGGAGCACAGGAGAAGTTTTCTCACACTGCTGTGTTCTTTATACCACTCCCCAGCTGGCATTTGTGATTTGCTGTCATTTGTAACCAGAAGCCTGCTGCGGGCTCTTATGGAAGTAGCAGTGCTGTCAGATCACACACAATGGGGCACATTTACTTACCCGGCTGCTGGACTTCACCGAATGTGTTGCTTTCCTGCTAAGGTTGAACAGAGTTCACCTTCTTCCCGGTGAATCGTCCGACCCAATTTGTATCGCATGGAAGCCAGCGCCGTTGCACCAAAAAAAGCGTCGCATGCACCAATACCTGTTCAGGCCATGTAATCCCCAAAATAGGTGCACAGTCCGGTGAAAGTGTGACCCCTACCCTTAGTATGTGAGCCCCAATGAGATGTGCTGTGTTGTGCGCTACAATGCACCATGTCAAGCTACAATCATGGAATAAAATTGCCTTTTGTTCCTGCCTGCTGCTACTGACACACACAAAAGGTTTACATACATAGCTCTACATTACACTGTCCACAGTTCATTGTGAAAAATTCCCTTTATTAAAGTTCAATCCTAAACTACAAACAGTGTGGACCTGCTTATGGAGATATGTGTAACCCTACCTTGGTTTGTGTTCTCAGTTGCAGCAGGACTGCGAAAAATGAATTTTTCAGGCTTATTCCAGGATTAATTAATATTCAAGGATTGTAGCTAGACTGTAGTGGAAATATGTCCTCACAGTGCTGTGCTCTTTGCTCTATGCCTTATGCTTCTCTTCTTTTCCTACTTTTCTGCTTCAGTAGTTCACTAGATACCAACAATTTTTACTCAGAGTAGAGTAAAAGGTGTGAATCCCCTTATCTCTAGGATCTAATGCTGTCTGCAGCTTTACCTGGTGGTAACAGCTGTAACTCTGTCAAGTGCAGATCTCCAAGAACTGGAAACTATAAGAAATGGATCTAATATCCTAAAATTATAATAATAATTCTTTATTTATATAGCGCACACAGACTACGCAGCGCTGCACAGAGTTTGCCAAATCAGTCCCTGTCCCCAATGGGGCTCATAATCTAATCAACCTACCAGTATGTTTTGGAGTGTGGGAGGAAACCAGAGGACCCGGAGGAAACCCACGCAAACTATTTGATGTTGACCTGGGACATGAACCCAGGTCCCCAGTGCTGCAAAGCTGTAATGCTAACCACTGAGCCACCGTGCTGCGTAAACCCATAGATTTTCATACTGTAATTCTCCTAAATTACTCTGAATGTAAGATAACTAGAAGGAGGGGACAGGCTCACAATCAGATGATCTCATCTTATCCTCATTGGACCCATGTAAGATGTTGTCCAAGGTGTTTAGGATTTATGTTACTTTGTATCTAGAGTCATTGTTAAGATTTTTCCTATTCAGAGCAGCTACAAAGAGTTAACTTTACACAGTTTCTGGCGCAGGCTATAGCGCAGTTCTATACCAGGTCGAACCTGGCATAGAACTGAGTCAGGTAATTGTGCCATCAGGGAGCGGCGATCGCTTGCCATAACAGCCTTGGATCTTTGTCAGACCCGAGGCTATATCACTTCTGAAGATTCGGTACAATGAGCCAGTGGCTCATTGTAATGAATCCTACATAAAAATGTGATATATATAGCAATACAGTAGTATTGCAGTATATGATAGGAATAATCAAACCATCTAGGGTTAAAGTACCCTCGAGCGTCTAAAAAATAGTAAAAAAAAAGTTTCAAAAAATAATAAAAAATTTAAAAAAACAAAAATTCGAATCACCCCCATAATAATAATAATAATAATGATAATAATAATAATAATAATGATAAAAAATGTGGAGTGGAGTAAAAAATTAAAGTAAAAAAAAAGGGGGTTAAAGGGGTTTGCCCGTGAAAGAACTGTCTCAAATGTCAATCCTCTAGTGATGTTTACACAAGAAAGATAATTTTTCACCTCTTACTTTACATTTTTGCTCTGTTTTATTGCTGTTTTATCTCCTATTACTTAGTGATGGTCAGTGTAAGATTCCAGAGTGTGAGAGGGGACTATCTAAGCAGACACTTCATGATCCAACTGTGGTATGAGATGCTGTGTGCTGACAATGTGCTTAGATTATCAGGGTGCAGGGTTTATATACACTTTTATTGATTTTCTGATCATTCTATTAGTATCTAAAACATAGAAAAAGAGATGTGACAAATCAGAGCCAAAAGATAGATATAAGATACAATGACACACTCATTGCCTCACTGTATCAATAAAACACACAGTCAACTCTATGTCACATATACCACACACAGAGTCAGCTCTGCTATATGCCTCCCTCCCCTGAATTAAGACCTTATCTTGCCTGTAGCTAGTAGAATAAGTCTCTGCACACTGCTGCTTGCTGGCAGGAAGTGCCTGTGTCTGAGCTGGTCTTGTAATGCAGGGGGAGGTGCAGGAGGCAGAGAGCACTGCAGTGTGCAGACAAGAGAAGATATTCATGAGAATCCGACCATAGTCAGAAGATTTACGGTCATATCCTAGGGCAGTGATGGCAAACCTTTTAGAGACCGAGTGCCCAAACTACAACAAAGACCCGCTTATTTATCGCAAAGTGCCAACACAAAAATGTAATTTGTGATTTATACTCCCTTCTCTGTCACAGTTTTCATTGATACCAGCACCTGAGGACACCAATAAAGCAGAAAATAGTCCCAGGTAGAGCTGCCACTTTATAATAGCTCTGTGCACAGCAAGTCCTGGGCTGCCTGGGACTGCAGGAAGATACCTGGAATCATCCCTGGTGATGGCCCGAGTGCCCGCAGAAAGGGCTCCGAGTGCCACCTCTGGCACCAGTGCCATAGGTTAGCCATCACTGTCCTAGGGCAACCCAAATTGTGTACACCAGGACTGATAGAGACAGGCCGGAATTATATCTGTGAAATGCTGTATTTTTGTTCATAACAGTGAATTAGAGAATGTGGTATTTTGTTATCGTGAGCATATTTGAGAAATTTGTATTTGTGGGAATAAGTCCCTTTTTTTTTTGTTGGTGAAAATCAGTGACACGCTATGGGCCACCATCTGCCATCAGGCACAGTTTAAAGATGAATTAGGCGCGAAGCGGGTAAACCAGTGCACCACGAGCTTCAGCGAGAGCATAGAAAGTCACAAAAAAGCACAAATCCAAAAAATAGGCAAAAAGACAAGGAAAAAAGAAGCAAAAACAACCAAAAAATATACATCTGCCCTGTAGACAGCAACTGGTAAATGGCTCATTCAGAATTACTTAAAGGGGTATTCCGGGAATATGAATGTCTGACACAAAAACCCATGATGATATAACTAAATGAATACAACAATACTCAATGTCATTAGTCACAAAACAGAGCTTAAATAGTTTGATTTTATGATTTACAAAATGTATGGCCTCTCTAAAGTAGGTGGAGTTATCACTAAGATGGCCGCCACTGGAAAATACAAGTCCCATGATCCTTTAGTTCTCAGTAACTCCTCCTCCCTCTCAGGCTCTGCTCCAAGTGATGATGTAACAGACTTTCTTGCTCTGTTACCATAGTAATGATGTGTAACTGCCATCACCACAACACTGGCCATACTGCATGCACTGCAACCAACCGATTACAGCCAAATTTAGTGGTGATCACATGACCCTGCCCAGGCAGGTGCAGGACATGTGATGTGGACATGTGACCAGCAGCCATCTTCTGTTCTGCGACGGACCGCGCGGAGGAAATTAACGGACTGATTAAAGGGCCAGTAGCATTTTAATTCTTCATTACAGTCTATGTCACCAGCATTTTCTGCTAAGGGGAGCAAAATTTCAAATAACAACTAATTACACATTAGCTTATATCTTGAGTACCCATTTGCATATGAATTATGCTTATTCCTGGAATACCCCTTTAATTTAATAAACAATACATCAAAACAGACACAGTTGTCATACTTAGGATAGATTCACATGAACGTATGCCCGCCAGGCCGTAGCCGGGGTGGGCATATGTCCGGCACGCTGGAGAGGGGTGACCCCTCCCCTCTCCATAGAAATGCACTGCTTACGTGTACAATCTTTTCCCCGTGTACAGAGCGGTACTATGCCACAGTTGTAGTGCAAAGGCTGTTTCGCGATTTTCCATTGCACCAAATGAACATAAGACAGTGCAAAGTCACTTTAAAGTAGACCCTGCTTGCGCCAAATTCATTATTTGCTTAGATCCATTTTCACAATACTGAACTAAATTCATGATCTGCGATTTGGCACAAGTTTTTATTTAAGTAAATGTTTTGGGGCAAAATGACTCCAGTCAACTCCTGGCCTGGAATAGGACAACAACCACTATCAAATTTATCAAGAACAATTGCTTCCTAGAGGGACATGTGCACCAAAAAAGAACATTTTCTGACAAACGGGGGAAAAATAACAATAGCATAAGAGAAACAAAAAAACGAATACAACAACAGATTGTATCTTAGTCTGATGCACATTTTTGTGTTGTATTTTAGTGACTATTTGAGCGCATTGGGGTATTGGGTATTTTTTGTGCCTTTTTCCAGCAGTTTGCCGTGTAGCAGTTTCCTGATTTGCACCTAATTTGTCTTTGTATTTCTCCTGCTTTCAGACGTTTGCATCTTATTTAACATTTATTTGCGCCTATATGGGCGCAAATAATGGCGCAATAACTCGCCAGTCCTGACCATGCTTAGGAAAGGCAATGGTGGGATTTGTGCAACAATAATACTCAAAAACAACCTGCATTTGACAAAGACAAATCAGACTCACAAAAGGCGCAAAAAAGATCAGAGAAGGGGGAGATAAGATAAATGACCCCCATACACTCACAAAAATGGAACTGAACATAGACAACCAAGTCAAAAACACATTGTAATGATGAATCCCCCCCCCCCCCCCCCATAGAACTTTGATACAATGTTGCGCAGTTCGCATCCGGGGATATATATTATAGTGAATGCAGGAGATCTCCACCATCCAGCTCCACACACATTGCCCCAGTAATGTCCTGCATGGGAAGTGTCTACAGATGAGACCAGGATTGTGTTCTCAGGCTGTAAACAGAGACTTGGAGCAGCCCAGCTCTAGAAGGCAGCTGAGGAGGAGGAGGAGGGTGGCTGGAAGGAGGAGGAGGAGGAAGGAGGGAACATGCCTGTGATTTTTTTTTCCTCTTCTTTCTAAGAGCAATCAGCTTGTAAGGTGGGAGAGAAGGAGAGCAGGCAGCACCAGCAAAGGACAGCAAGGTAACTGATCCTCTCCAAAGTAGCTGACCTAGACCCAGACTTGTGGAGGACATGTCCACATCCTTCTTCATGTGTCTTCTCCACCGGCTACAGACATAGACCCTTCTTTCCTGAAGCTCCGAAGAAGGAGTAGATGCACAAAATACATGGGATAAGAAGAAGGTATCAAAGAGACCATCCACTGGCTTTTGTTCATGTGAAGTGTCCATCGAGAAGGTTGGGAGTGGTGGGACTACTGCTGGCTGCTTCACAACTATTTCCGAGCCTTTGACATCTGGGTGCCTGGAATACTCCTCTGTTTACTATGAGATGTGTGAGCTTTGGGATTGCACCTAATTCTTAGTAATGCCCCCTTGTCCTGAGGTGCTCTTAGGCTTGTCCCCCTCCTGTGGACATCAAACATTGCCAGAAGACCCTGCCATCATCTTCTCCTCGCCTGGAGGTGTAAAATTAAAAGTTTACTGAAGATAAGAATTCCCAGCTGGAGTCTAATTGCTCTTCATTCATTGTTTCCCCTTCTGACAGTTGCCACAGGGTAAGAGACATCCTGAGGAGTTCCTCCAAGTATTAGGATTGTGTCTGGACAAGTCGTATCTTCTTCACAATCCCCGTAGATCCAGAGACAACCTTGGGGTTGGTAGAACTTTCTTCAGGTGGTTCCTTTTGGATGTAGCAGGTCATCCCTTGAGGAAGGATTGTCCTCACCTTGGCGTAGGGTTCCCCTTGGGAGTTGAAGAAGGTTTCCTCAGCGTTATGGAAAGGATTAAGAAGAGCCACTCGATATTTGGAGTTGTATTACTTTTCAAGTTGTTGGTTGATCACTATCAGTTGACAGCAGCGGAAATGGAGCAAGGTAAGAAGAAGGGGCGTTAGGTGATGGTCAACGCTGGCCATCAAAGGAGGTGGCAATGATAACATGGGGGCAGGTTGGTATCCTTAGGGGCTTTGTAAAATAAAAAAAGAAAAACCTAATTGTACAACCTAGGAGGTAAAAGGTTAAACAGCTGCTGGTATTACAGGGGGATATAGTCCTCCTGACCACGGCTAAGGTATATATTGGGTGTATGAGACAAGAATGAGGAATGATGGTGGAGATGTCCCTGGCAGAGAAACAAACTGGTCTTGCTTTTTGGATTGTTGTATCCAAATGGACCCTGAGAATGGAGAATGTGGTATCCCCCCCCCCCCTTCCGCATGTCCAGTACCACTATCACTGTCACTATATACCCCATTATATTACGCAGCACCAAGGAGAACAAAGAGTTACGGTAAGTAAATGTTTCACCACAACCGTAAGATTGATGATCGTTCGCATATTAGGGGGGCAGATGGGAAAGACGCAGGGCACATACTGTATGTGCACTGGCAACAAAACACTACAGTACTAATATAGCACCCACATATTCTGCAGCGTGGTACAACATCTCTGTCACTGTCCTCAGGAGCGAGGTTCCCCTGCGGTTACACACAGCGATTGGGCCAATTTCCTAGGAGACTGATAACCCAACAGTTCATGGAGGAAAAGCTCCACAAAACAAGATACGTGTACTGTAATGTGCTGAGTCCACTCCAACCCATGACACCGGTGCTGATACTGTGCGGCTGGGATATCTATCATCTATCTATCTACGATAGAAAAGGCTTTGTTTGCGCCGAAACTCCACTATTGTCACTTGCTACGGAATAATAAAGACCACATCTTGGTTTACCACTACAATAGGAGTGCTGCTCATTTTCTTATCTATTATCCATCTATCTCTCTCATATCTATCTATCCAACTAATATCTATCTATCTCCTATCTATCTATCTATCTATCTATCTATCTCATATCTATCTATCTCTTTATCTATCTATCTATCTATCTATCTCATATCTATCTATCTCTTTATCTCTCTATCTATCTATCTATCTATCTATCATATATCTATCTATCTATCTAGCTCCTATCTATCTATCTATCTATCTATCTATCTATCTATCTCATATCTATCTATCTATCTATCTATCTATCAATATCTATCTATCTATCTATCTCATATTTATCTATCTATCTATCTATCTATCTATCTCATATCTATCTATCTATCTATCTATCTTCTCTCTATCTTTCTCTCATATTTATCTAAGAAAAAGAAAGTCTCAAGTCAGCAAAGTCCTATCACAAACACCTGATGAGGAGGGATGTAGTAGCCCGCAGGTCCTGCAAGAAGGCCTCGTGTAGGGTGCATGACGAAAGGTCATTTCAGAGCCCTCAGATGTCATGTGGTACTGAATATCATATCAACACAACTTTTTAATACTTCTGGAGTGCTGACTGCCTATATTCTATCATGTATCTATCTATCTTCTATCTATCATCTATCTTCTATCTATTTATCCCATATCTATCTCTCTATCACTCTATCTCATATATCTATCTATCTACTCTATCTATCTATATCATATATATCAATCTATCTTATCTCCTATCTATCTATCTCCTATATATCTATCATGTATCTATCTATCTTTCTATCTATCTATTATCTATCTATCTCAATATCTATCTATCTATCTATCTATCTACTATCTAAAATCTATCTATCTATCTATCTCCTATCTATCCTATCTATCTATCTATCATCTATCTATCTCCTATGTATCTAATCTATCTATCTATCTATCTATCTATCTACATCTATCTAGCTTCACCCTTTTCCACGTACTTGGAGTGCTGCCTTCTTTTCCTCCAACTCTTGACGGACCCTCCCATCCAGTCCTACGGCTGCTGCAACCTCGCCTGCCTTTGCTGCTTCAGACTCTTCCTTCTTTTTTTTTTTTTTTGTTTTATCTTATCTATCTATCTATCTATCTATCTATCTATCAATATCTATCTATCTCATATCTATCTATCTATCTATCTATCTATCTATCTATCTATCTATCACCTATAAATCTATCTATCTATCTATCTATCTATCTATCTATCTATCTCATATCTATCTATCTATCTATCTATCATCTATCTATGTATTTATCTATGTATCTATCTATCTCATATCTATCTATCTATATATCATCTATCTGTCTATCTATCTCTCTATCTTTCTCTCATATTTATCTAAGAAAAGAAAGTCCAAGTCAGCAAAGTCTATCACAAACACCTGATGAGGAGGGATGTATAGCCCGCAGGTCCTGGCAAGGCCTCGTGTAGGTACATGAAGAAAGGCATTCAGCCCTCCAGATGTCATGTGGTACATGAAATATATATCACCTCAACTTTTTAATGACTTCTGGAGTGCTGAATGCCTATATATCTATCATGTATCTATCTATCTATCTATCTATCTATCTATCTATCTATCTATTTATCTACATATCTATCTATCTATCTATCTATCTATCTATCTATCTATCTATCTATCTATATATATATATCTATCTATCTCCTATCTATCTATCTATCTATCTACTATCTAAAATCTATCTATCTATCTATCTCCTATCTATCCTATCTATCTATCTATCATCTATCTATCTCCTATGTATCTAATCTATCTATCTATCTATCTATCTATCTACATCTATCTAGCTTCACCCTTTTCCACGTACTTGGAGTGCTGCCTTCTTTTCCTCCAACTCTTGACGGACCCTCCCATCCAGTCCTACGGCTGCTGCAACCTCGCCTGCCTGTGCTGCTTCAGACTCTCCTTCTTTTTTTTTTTTTTTTTTTATCTATCTATCTATCTATCTCCTATCTATCTATCTATCTATCTATCTCATATTTATCTATCTATCTATCTATCTATCTATCTATCTCTCTCATACTATCTATCTCCTATCTATCTATCTATCTATCTATCTATCTCTCTATGTAATATCTATATCTATCTATCTATCTATCTATCTATCTATCTCATATCTATCTATCTCATATCTATCTCTATCTATCTATCTAGCTATCTATCATCTTTATCTATCGTCTATCTATCTATCTCCTATCTATCTATCTATCTATCTTCTCTATCTATCTATCAGCTTCTATCTTCTCATATCTATCTATCTATCTATCTTCATATCTATATTCTTCTTCTATCTATCTAGTCTATCTCCTATCTATCTATCTATCTATCTATCTATCATCTATCGTATCTATCGCTACTATCTATCTACTATCTATATCTAGATATCTATCTATCTATCTATCTATCTATCTATCTATCTATCTATTTCTATCCATCATTATCTCTCTTTGGGGCTGTATCCTGGTTGCCCCCTCCTTTGTCTTGTATGGAGCAGGTCTCCGCTCTCCGTATCCATCCTGTGACTTGTATTAATTACTGACGAGCTTTATGGGATCCTGATATAACGAGGCGCTGGCATGAACTTGCCTTCAATTACACTGATCTCATATGTTCCATCATTACCTTTGGGTCGGGGAGGTCAGTCCTGATATATTAGGGTGAGTAACGCTGTAGGATCCTGATATTATGAGATATTTCCCACATCACTGGATACGGAGGGATTCTCGTCACATTCCATGGAGGATGCGTGACATAAACAAAGCGTCTTCTATAAATTGCGCCTCTTTGATGTGTGAGCGGGAGACGTCCACTGTGTCATTGATTACTGACATCAAACACCCTCGGAATATGATGTACTCCGCCATATTGGTCTCGGTCTTCCAAACTTTTGCTGCGTTGACCATAGAAACATCTTCCCCTGAGGACAAATCTTGAAGCTTAGTCTGGATGTGACACAGGGTAACGCCGTGTAGGGTCGTGTTTGGATACAACCGCTTGATGCTGAGAAAGAAGTGAAGCTTCTGACACAGACTCGGCGAAGTCCAGAATAAAATCCAAATACTTTATTAGACCATGTTAGAAATCAATGTTTTCCATCATGATGGGAGTAAGGGTACAGATAAAACTGCTTGCTGTGTGTACAGGGCTCATACTCCAGCAGTCCCTATGGCAGTCCCTATCTGGCCGGACAAGCAGATGTCACATATACTTCAGTCCTCAGCATCTCACATCTACTCCCAGAATGGGAAATGCAATACATTAAGGTTTTATGTCATATGCAACTTTTTAATATACTTTTTGGTTTAGTTTTTTGCCATTTTCAAGATCTCTGCTGTCTGCGAGCAAATGGAAGTGTTGTTGTTATAGCTGGTGAATTTTATACAGCTGCATCCAACCTGGACAATCGTCTCTGAGCTAAATATTAAAATCCATTCCTTTTATGTCTCTATTACTCATCGTTTGCAACATCTCTGCTATCTGTCAGCAAATTTAGGCATTCTTATCTTATCAAATTTAGCCAGGAATGTCATTTTTAGATGGTGACGGGTTCCAATAGTCTATGCTATGCTGATGTTAAAAATGCCTTTGTCAGCATTCTGACCTATTTCAGTAGTTTACATAAGTTTATTTCACATAACCTGGCTCCCTGCCAGTAGTGTGAGGCGAGTCTGGAGGGGGGAAGGGGGTTGGGCAGGTATAGCCTGTGTCTCAATCTCCTGCATTCTTCCTCTACTCTTCATTCATCCAGCTCCCTCCCCCTTCCTGTCAAGTGCATTGAGCAGGCAGGGGAGGGGGTAATGTGAAGGAGAGGCATAATACAGGAAGAGACTGAGACACAGGCTGCAGCTACCCTTTCCCTGGGACCCACCACACGCTGCTGGCAGGAAGCCAGGTAATATGAATAAAACTTATGTAAAGTACTGAAATGATCCAGAAAGCTGACAAAGCCATTTTTAAAATCAGCATAGCATTTTAGGCTACCATCTAGAATGATATTCCTCCTGACAGGTTCACTTTATATTGAAATATTTCCCTATCTTTGCTCCATTATTTACCAATTTTAAGATCACTGCTTTGTGTCAGGAAATGAAACCATTGTTTATAGATATGTAGACTGGAAATGATACAGAACTGATTCTTGCTAAATTTTAGGATTTTATACTGTTGTATTCAGTGTGGACAATATTCTGTGAGCCAAATATTGTATTGAATTCTTTAAAGGTCTCAGGAATTCTGTGAAAGGTTCCACTTAGGTCACCCGTGGGGTCCACCCCTCCTGGCAATGTCACAGTCCACACGTCTCATTTTTAAGTAAATTATTTGTTCTAGAATCTGGATGAATTCCCTTTTGTTCCACTTTCGCATTAATGTTTATTGATGCAGAGTCTGAGCGTTCGGCCCTCGCTGCGATACAGATAATTATGATTTATATAGCGGGAGGTGAGAATTAAAGGTGCTGGAAAGTTGTAAAACTGCAGCTTTTTGGAGATCAGTTTATGTCAGTGGGACATGTGTGTTTCTAGGACTCAGGACCAGAGATACAGTGGGGCAGACATCGCTCTGGACCTCCTATATAACATCTTCTAATCTATCTCGTTAAGGTGTCCAATCCAATCAAAACCAGAATTTGCTTTACAGCAAACATGTGGAACATAGAGAACAAGTATCTGGAAATTCAGTTTTATGGGAGAGTGTAGTGGGCATGCTCTGTGACCTGGGCAGAGGTCACTGTGCAGGGAAGGGCAGGAGATGAGCTGTGATCATTTACTATCAATAATGGATCCTGTCCTCTATATATGTGCCCTCTTTTATTATAATCCTTCCTGTAATCATGTGAAGTGATCCCTACAGAACAGGAAGTGCCAACCCCTTGAATAGTGTATCCAGTAATACCTATTTATAGCAATTGGGCACATTTACTTACCCGGTCCTGTCGCGATCCTGTGGCACGTTGTCCGACGTGGATTCGGGTTCTGATGGGATTCACTAATATGCGACACATATTGGGGGTCATTTACTAAGGGCCAGATTCGCGATTTCCCGACGTGTTACCCGAACATTTACGATTTGCGCCGATTTTCCCTGTATTGCCCCGGGATTTTGGCGCACACGATCGGATTGTGGCGCATCGGGCCGGCATGCACGCAACGGAAATCAGGGGGCGTGGCCGAACGAAAACCCGACGGATTCGGAAAAACCGCCGCATTTAAAAAAAGAAATGTGTCGCTTGGGATGTGCTCACTGTCACTTGGTCCGACACCCGTTGAACTCCAGCGCGTTCAGATGCTTTTCAGCGAAGCAGCGCCACCTGGTGGACGGCGGAGGAACTACCTTGATGAATTCCGGCCTGACCCGAATCCAGCGCAGAGAACGCGCCGCTAAGTAAATCTGCCCCATTGTTTTATAAATTCCAAGTTTTTTCCAAATCCGTCGGGTTGTCAGGTTGCCACGCCCCCCCGATTTCTGTCGCGTGAAAGCCAGCGCGATTGCGCCAAAATCCGATTGCGCAGCGCAAAACGGAAACATTTGGGAAACTTGATGAAAGTGCGGCCGCGGGGCCCTTAGTAAATGAGCCCCAATGTGTGTTGAAAGTATTTTCTATAGAACATATAGGGTGGGTTGTATCACCAAAACTTTATATTTGTTACCCTTGGCCCCCCCTACTTCTAAGATCAGTTTTTAAAATTATGCTGGGGGGATCCCTTTATACTGTGGCTTCCCATGCTGTTACACTGTCTTCCCCTCCACCTTGCTTCCTCAGCTCCTTCCCCTGACTGATGTAATTTCACACAGAGGGGGAAGTGCTCATGCAGAGTGTTAACAGCCTTTGAAGCTACAGCACAGAGGGGCTGTTAGCATAATTTTAAAAGTTGATTTTAGAACTGACGCCTGTCATTCACCTGAAAGATCCGTCTCATTTGTGAACGTCCCATCACTAGGAAGATTACTGAGACACAGGTACACACAGGCTGCAGCTCTTCCCCCCTCTTCTCATGACTCACCAACCTCGGCCGACAGGGAGCCAGGTAATGCGAATTTTATAAAGTACTGAAATGATTCAGAATGCTGACAAAGGCATTTTTAAAATCAGCATAGCATCGGCTATAGGAACCTGTCACCAGCTAAAGATGACATTCTTAGTGACAGGTTCACTTTAGAAAAGTAACGAAATGTAATCCCAAAATTTCAATTTCCTTTCAAACATTTAAACTTTAATGTAACATTTTTGTCTATTTTCTCCTGTTTCATGTGATTTAGCGCTTTGCTACATAACTGGACTAAACGGGGCAGCGCTGTTATTCAGATTATTTTCGATAATTTCTAAATATGTTTTAAGCATTTCTGGTATTTTGCTAATAGAATCAGTGATTTCTGTAATGATTTTACATATGGATATTGGAAAGTCTAGCGAAATGAAGAGTTAATTAGGAGTTATGATAATGGAATGTGGCAGGGTATAAGTATCATCCGTCTCTCTCCTCGCATGTTCCTGGGATGCTGGGAATCTGCTTTACATTCTCCATCGTCTTGTCTCTTGTATAATTTACCCTGTGGCCATATCCACTATGCTAATAGCCCGCTCCGCATTGATGATAGGACGTGGTACTTACTGGAAGGGAATTGGCTCTATGTATGAGGTTGGAAGCTTCGTAATGGGATGCGTGAAATTCAGGACACCGGGTATTAAAGTCACCCCCCACCCCCAATCCATGTGAACTGTAGAGAACAGAATGGCTTGAGGGGCAAGTAAAATTATTATGTAAAGTGTATAATAGCTCACTAGTAAATGATATGGATTCTATATAGTGGCTTTGCCTGGAAGCAGTCAGTGGTAAATCACTGCATAATCCCGGTAGATCGCCCAATCTGGCTGCCATAGAGTTGGTTTTCGCACATTCCTCACAGTTAATATCACCATGGAGAAGTAATATATTCAAAGCAGAGACCATCTATTGTTGATCGATTGGGGGAGGGAGACAAACTCCAGCACTGATTTGCTCTCAACTACAACCATGGTGCCCCGGGTGCTCCTGCAACCCATGTTCCGGGTCTCAGGCGCACCTGTGTACCTCCCTGACCCCTGCAGCACTTCCCTTCCCTCGTTCCAGCAGCGGTCCCCTCGCTCCGACGCGCACACCCCCACCTCCTAGGGCGCATGCACGTCAGCATTCTGTGATTTAAATGGCCAGCGTGCCGATAATTGGCGCTGGCCGGCCGCCTTCCTTGTTAAATTCCTGGCCCTTCCCTGTGTCTCCTGCCAGATCTTTGTGCCTCTTCCTCAGAGAAAGCTTGTCCCTTATGCCTAGTGCTCGTCTTGTGAATTCCCGTTGTGACCCCGGTTTCGTCCCTGGCTACACTCCTTTGCTGCCTGCCCAGACCTCCTGCTTTGCCTTTGACGTTGATCCTGTGCTGCCTATCTCGACCTCCTGCCTCTCCCTGACCACGGTTCTGCCTGCCGACTCCTGTACCTCACCTTGGCCACCACCGTGGACAAAGTTGTGCCTGTGGAACGACCTGGTGGTACCACACCGCAGCAGGACCATCCCACTTTGCAGCGGGCTCTGGTGAAAACAGGGTGCCATTTAGACTCCTCTGTTGGCTTACGTCACCGTCCGCGGTGGTACAGCGGGTCCACTGCCCCTCAATCCTGACACATGGCTTCCATTCACTATCACATGTAGCCAGTGTTGTAATTTGAAGCTGATGAGCCCCAGTGCAAAGTCTATGCCAGGCCTCTGACTATAAGGTATGGTTTATAGCACTAGTCTTCTATATGGAAAAGTGACATATGGGCCCTCTAACCCTCTTGGGCCCGGGTGCAACTGCACCCTCTGCACCCCCTTCAAGTTACCCACCTGCTTGTAGTCACAACAGCTCCATGACCCTCCATGTCCCGGGAAAGTGGATCTATGCATCAACCCTGTATGAACCTACAACCGATCATCGATTTATACCCTAGACTCAATAGAGTTTCCTGGCCGATCCCTTTAGTTTTCAGTATGGAAAAGAGCCCAGAAAAGCCGAGGATTACAGCTACAACTTTATAGTTTTTGGCACAGTCTTAAGTTACAAACACACGACGAGAGTGAGAAGTGTCAGACTTGTCCAAGCCATGATCTGCAGTACATGGTATTAGATATATGCTTCACAGTCTCCTGTCTGACTCCACGTTTCTCTTGGCCGGTCTTTATTGAGGTTTTCCTTGAACCAGAAACTCATAGTTGTCTACTATTACATAAGTTGTATTTTAATCATCACTTTAAAAAATATATGTATTTGCGGCTAGTTCTCTAATAATAGGACGTATAATCCGAGGACGTATCCAGGAAAGCGGGAGGACAAAGGAGACATATTGAGGTTTTTAAAACAATGTGCTACGCAAAAATGTGATGGGCCAAAAGCCTCAGCAACCCCTTATATATCAGATTGTCTCAGTCAAGAGGAGACAAGTTTATGGAAGGCAAATATGATCTCAGAGGAACAACCCATTTTCTACACAATGGGGCAGATTTACTTACCCGGTCCAGTCGCGATCCAGCGGTGGGTTCTCCGATGAGGATTCTGGTCTACCGGCATTCACTAAGATCATGTGCCCGATATCCACTAGGTGTCGCTGCTGCGCTGAAGTCCGCTGGAGTTCACCTTCTTCGTCCTGGTGTATGTGAGTGCTATTCTTGCGACACAAATGTTTTTTTTAATTCCACGTTTTTTCCGAATCCGTCGGTTTTTCTGATGGCCACGCCCCCCGATTTCTGTCGCGTGAAAGACGGCGCCGATGCGCCACAATCCGATCGCGTGCACCAAAATCCCGGGACAATTCGGCACAATTCAGCAAAAATGCGCGATTCGGACTCTTAGTAAATGAGTCCCAATCTCTTTCAGAATCAGTTGTATAAATTCAGAGATGAGAAGTTCTAATAGTTGATTTGTAGAATTTACTTTTGACAAATCTATTTTTCATTCCAGAGCTGAGGGAGGGGGGATGGGAGAAAGACAATTTAAAAATTTCTTAATAATTTAACAAAACAAGTCTTTTGGAAAATTTGTCGAAGCTTCAATGCATCAAATCTTGGATGTTTCGATCATCTTGATAAGATAAGAATCCCATAGTAGGGTCACACTGGGCACCCATTATGGCACCAAGTTTTGTAATTCCATCCCTTAAAGGGAACCTACCACCCTGATTCTACCTATAAAGGTAGAAGGGGTGGTAGGTGGATGGATGGGACGTGAGGATAGCCCTTTTTTGGTCCCGGGCGACTTTTACAAAACTTTATTACATCTATATGCAATTTTTTTTATGCGGCTACTGGGGCGTGGAGTAGCCGGACATGAGGCTACTAGTCACGCCCCAGTAGCCGCGTTACTCCGCCTACCAGGTAATCTTCGGCGCGCAGCTCCTGGTAGCTGCGCGCCCTCTTCCGAGTCCCCCGGCTACTGCGCATGCGCAGTTGTTCCGTCCCAGCCGCGGCCATGCAGCCAAGGCCTGCGTCTCTGCGCATGCGCAAGACACAGGGACCCGGACGAGGGCGCGCAGCTACCATAGCGCGCGCCGAAATTATCTGGTAGGCAAGTAACGCGGCTACTGGGGCGTGGAGTAGCCGCGACTATAGCCTCAGTCCGGCTACTCCACGCCCCAGTAGCCGCATAAAAAAATGTGCATATAGATGTAATAAAGTTTTGTAAAAGACACCCGGGTTGTGAGGATTAGCCCAAAAAGGGCTATCCTCACGTCCCATCCATCCACCTACCACCCCTTCTACCTTTAATACGTAGAATCGGGATGTAGGTTCCCTTTAACCATCAGGATTGATCTACATCCTGATTGTTACCAATGTAGTTTCTGGAGAAGTTTCCAACAAGGGAAATGGGGGTGTCCTCTTTACGAGGGTCTTCCTCTTGGGTCATCACCCTCATTTCTGTGAGCCTCCTACATACGGCACAAGCTTTCCATATTGATGATGCATTGAATGTGGTATGGGAGACATTATACAACTAAATTCCGTCTTCTAGTAAATTATGCAATGAAGTAAGATAGAAGAACATTAGAGACAGCAGGGTGTCTTTGTATCTGTAGCTACCATCCGAAGTTTACTACCAGGAGAGTGGACTCGAACCGCAATGTTTGGGTTGGGCATCCGGTTTAACCGAAAAGCGTTTGATGTCCTACTGGGTAACCCATCAACCCGCTTTTCACACCCACCTCTCACCTGCAATTTTTGCTGGTTCCAATCACAAGTAAACCTGTAATTGCCGCTGCAAGCCAAAGCCTCCGGTGGCATTTAGGACACAGTATGTGACCCCCCATTTCCCTAAGATCATGGCTTCCGGAAAACGTCACAGGTGAGATTGTTCAGAAGTGTCCAGAGCAAACTGTTCTAGTTGCCCACAGCAGCCTCATAGTCCAGCTTCTTGTTCCCACAGCTGTTTTAAATTTAAGCTGAGCTCTGATTGTTTCCATAGCAACATTTTACCTCAAAACTTGATAATCTCCCCCCAGTAATTTGCTGGTGTTACGGGTTAGTGCTGTCAGGGTGTAGCATGTGTACAGGCACCTGAGATTATTACCAGGTTGCAAACTTCTAACCCGAACCAATAGGCTCTACTTTAAAATATGCAACATGACCGTGAGGTGCTCCGTTTCATTAACATCTATGACCATGGAGACCCCTCAGGCTCATTGCATATTGTTTTAAAACCTTTTTTTGTAAAACCAGGGCACAAGACTAAGTAAGAAGCGGATCCTGCCAGAGGGGGCCACACACCAGTATGTCAGTGGCTTGGTCTCAGTCTCATCCTGTGGTTAGACATCCTGGAATTCAATAAAAGGTGATCTGCCGTCAACCTTTACTATGATCTTCCTAAAGTTACGATCCAGTTAAATAACCACACCAGCATATTTCCACCTTTGAAGACTCTGGAAATTTTAATATTTTCCTTATTTCTCATTTCTATGTGCACATTCTCGCTGCTCCTTCTTCTCCTCAGGTTTATCCGGCGGTGAATCAGCTCACTTTCTCTGGTAAACCACAGTCTTTGGAAAGCTTAGTCATTACATGGATGTTTTCTGTTGGCGCTCAGATATGAATGTATTGAGTTTGTTAGGGCTGGGAAGGGTTCACCCACGATTCTCCTTGTTCCTATAGAGATCCTCATCATACGTGTTTCTGGTGGTGTCTTACATACTGGTCAATATTCCATATCTGATTATTTCTGTAAAACCTTCTAGAACAGTATCCTAACTGCTACAAAATAAAAAATCTTATTCTAAATTTAATACTGAAATAAAATACCTTGGGCAATTTTATCAACATTGTGAAAGTCAGAATTTTCCAGTTGCCCCATGGCAGCCAATCACAGCTCAGCTTCTTCACCATGGATCATTAATATGTTAAAGGAGCTGTGATTGGTTGCCATGGGCAATGGAAATTGGAAAGTCCTTGCCCACTGTAGGATTTATTGGTTGGTCTTATAGCTTTCACATACAGAGCCTTCACTAACCGATCCTCCATTCTAAAGGGGGTTTAACCATTCTGGACCTCTTCTTACTCATCATTTCACATAAGAGGAGTCCAGTTTATTTGCTGTGGGATTAGTGTCCGTCCTTATCGTCTATCCCCTCTCTACTCTCGATAGCCCTAGTAACATGGCTGGTTTTTTTGTCATATTAAATTAAAACCTCCTTCTTTTAATCACACAGCTGATGGTTCTGTGACCTACAGAACTGGCCATGCAGCATACAAAATTAAACTTATTTATCTGCAGCTTACATGTCCATGTATTCTTTAGCATTCTGTGAGCATGTCTGTAGCTCACAAAGCTTAAGCCTGAATGTGATCTAAAATGAGATCTGCATCTTAAAGAGAACCTGTCACCACAATTGCACATTCCAGCTAGTGAGCAGTGTCCTATAGAGTCCTATTTACTACTAACAATAACACCTTCCTGTTTAGCTAAAATAATTGACCTCAACTTCATTTAATGCCTGCATCAGATAAGGCTTGTTTCTGCTCATTGGCCCCTCACATCTACTCCTCCCCAAGTATATGCTCTTCTCAGATGTCTTTGGACCATGGGACATCATCACCCGGTTCTTTAATAGACGCCTAAATTAGCAACTGTACCCATGGCAATATATCTGATCCCATGAAATCTCAGAAGGCGATGCATACTTGCTTAGAGGAGATCTTTTTCAGGTAAACGGTGAGATTCTCACATAAAATGAAATTCAACAATTACATTTCATTCCCTACCTGAAGGGGCCTAGTATTTGAGTGGGGTAAAACCGGATGACCGGTTCTCTTTAAATAAAAGGTTCTTGGCTCTTCCAGTACCTCTCAAGTTTTTAAAGGAGAGCATTACATTCGTGTGCATGTATATCCACACTCTATTACGAGATGGACACAAAATGACAATTAGTCACAACTAGCATGATAGTTGAATGAACCGTCTGTGGATGTGGCCTAAATATCTTGAATTGGCTTTACCCCTTTAAGAAGAAATCCCATGTTCCAGTTTTTGTGTAAACCCCTCTGATATAAATCTCCCACAAATGCTCCGTCCTCCAGGTTTAGACATTTTTCAGCTTGATCAATATTTTCCAGACATACGGGAGAATCACAGCTCAGACTTGTCCTGTTGGGAGGCAACATCAATAAGAAGATTACTTGCTGGTTGTATGCACGCACAGCTGAATGATCTTGGTGCTTGGAATGGGGGGAAATCTTAGTGGTGACTCTTGTACTAAATGTAAACATTTTCTTCCTCTTCTGAATGTTTCTTTGTTTATGGAGTTTTTAGTAATATCACAGTAAATTTGCAATAATAGATAGAACCACAACGCATAGGTTGATTGATTTTTATAACCTCGATTTTACCTCAGCGAGACATAAGAAGCAAATAAAAGGGAATGGGCAAAAAAAATATTAAACACTGGCAAGGAAATAGTGCCAAACATCTCCCCCCACGGACTGCATACAGAATTACAAACAGTGGACATTGGGTTTAATGTGGTATGCATGAAAGGCACTGTCGCTATTCAGCCTCTCCCCCTTAAACTGAGAGAATATGGGATCCCAGCAATGAGAGACACCCTGTATGGGAAATACAAGGCCCCGTTACAGTTTGAGAGTGGGGGGGTCGACATCCGACTCTTGCAAATCTGTGCTATCAGCCTCGACTTGCCTATACTTGCCCCACGCCAGTATTTTCCAGAACAAAAGGATCAGCACCCAATTCGTCGCTCTCGACTTGAGTTTAATAATTCCTGCCCGATATCAGCCATCGTGGGGAGTTGGGGACCCCATAAACAAGATCGTCAACCAAATCCTTCTGATAGGTTCTATCTATCTATGGGTTCTATAAATCAACATGACCTTTGAAAGTGTGAAGAACTTTGATATATTCCAAGAACTTACCATACAAGTTGATACATGATTATTGTACATGCCCATCCTCTCCATTGGCTTTTCGACAGACTTCGAATTCTTTTGGATATTCTCTGAACATTCCCATCTGAATATGGTTCCTGTGTCACAATTGGGGCAGGGGGTGACAGAGGTAGGTGTTCAAGGCTGGATCCTGTAGCTATTAAGCGCTACTGGCCAAGTGGAATATACCTTGAGGGGGGTTTCTGAGCCCACCAATACTTACCCTGTTCGCACTACAATCTAGTGGCACACAACACGCAACCAATTCTGTTTGCTCTACTACTCTAACATTGATGAACAATGCCAGGGATGTATGACCACTGTGAGCTAACTGGCCATCAGATCCACGGAGAAAAGAACAGTGACCTTAAATTCAATTCGATTATTTATTAAAGGTTTTGGTTCAGTTCCAAATCAAATCAGTCCGGCCAATGTTTGCTCCTGTGGTTCTTAAAGTGAGTACTGTAACCACCTTTAGTTCTCTAAAACACATTTTATTTTAGACAAAAAAGTCCTGTCTCATTTTTTATTATTCTCTATTCTTATTAGGGTTAGGTTACGGGTTAGAATTAGCTTTAATAATAACAGTATTGGCAACTTTAAGTTACCTAATGAACACAAATTGTAGATAAGCTTGTTTTTAGAGTACTAAGGGAATATATAGCATTTTCAACATTGGAGTAACATTGGTATCTAAACGTTTTTCCTCAACCTGTGGGGCGTGACCCCAGCGGGGTCGAACGACAAACACAGGGGTCCCTAGCCTTCGAGCCACGATTTTATTGTGTTTTTAACTTCAAATCGCATGGGGGGGGGGGGGTCACCCTAACCGCAACATGATACGTTGCGGGGTTCAACAGCCATTCAAAGTTGATGAACCCACGTCTTAAAAACAAAATCGAAAAGAATCAGATCTCAATCCGTGCCGGAAAAATCGGGCAAATTGTTACAAATCCTCGAATCTACAAATTGTTTCGCTCCTCTGTTGTTCAGCAGTGATCCATCATCTTTTGTGCACTGCTTATTCCTGTGATTGGCTCAGTTAGTTCCACATGATCTCAGGCACTTCTGTTCAGCTAGTTCTGTTCGGCATGAGAGTAAACTCACAGAATGGAGGTTATTTTTCATTCACACCTTACTGACTGTGACTGACCATTTTTCGCCACCAGGATTGGCTTTTTCTTTCCGCTGATTTTCTTTTATTGTGAGTATTAGTATAATCTCGTCTTTTCAATCACTTGGATGATGTCGGTCTTCCGCTTGTTCCTCATAAGCTTTATTAGCTTTGACTGTATAAATGTACTAAGTGTTCGGCTTGCAGACCACTCCTGTTCCAGGTAAGTCAAAACCCAACTGAAACCAATTTTTTCGTCTGATTAACATTTCTAAATCCATCCTAGTCTGATGCAGGAGAGTAGCGCAGATAAATGGATCTTTTTGGTAAGGAATGAATATTGGTCCTTGCAGAACGACAGAGGTCACAGACGGCATCCTTAAAGCTCCGCAACAAAAGCCGATCGCCGATTCAACCTGATCTTGGCCGCTCCGGTGCCACATGGCAGCTTGCTGTATGAATTATTGACTACAGGTTATCCCAAGTGGCCTGACTACTTACTTCCTAACTTCCCGGTTGTATGCGCGCAGATGTTTATGCTATATTATCAACCAAAAGGAAATCTCCAACACTTGTAATAATTACGCTTCCTTCAAGGGGTAAATTGGTAATAGATAAACTTTTGGACTCAAATCAGTTCAGCTCCTTCCCGGATTTGTGTGGGCATCTTAGGGGTTTCGTGCTGCGAATACTTACGCAAATGACATTCGCTGCGTACAAGTGAAATTTAATGATGTGAATCTTGCAAGTTTGGTCTGTAATGCTAAGGCTCATGACAATGTTATAATTCCCCTACGACTACTTTTGTGTGCTCCTGATAACTCTTGTCTGGCTCCGTGTTGATGGCACACAAGACTAAAACGACAAAGTTTGGCTGGTTGATACTTGCTGCGTGCATCATGGACTGAGGAAGCAGGATATCCTTTTTTAGGAAAGCGCATCTAATCGAGGCGTTAGAGCACTGGAACGGACGGTGCATGGACATACGTGCAAACTCTCTGGAGGACCCGAAACATCTCTTCTCACCATAGATGACCAGTTATATTACACACTATTAGTCTGTCCAACCCATGCAGTGTAGAAGAAAATCTGGGTGTCACAGCAACATCTGGGGTGGATAAGAGCCACTGGACCCTGGGTTTGAATTCAATATTCAGCCCCACTAACTCGCCTACCAATCAAACCTTCTTAGAAGTAGGATAGGATGTACCAACCCCAAATCCTCATACATGTGGACCAGCTTTAATATCCATGAAGAGCCTCTTCTTTTCCTGGATATTTAAGCTAATCCCATGTGAGGTTTGGGTTCTCTTCGCTTACAACAATTTGGCTGGGGTCCAGAACTAAACCCTGCAGACGTGGACCCCCCTATTCTGTTCTCAAAAGGTTGGATCGGGTACCTTCTGGTACCCCCTAGAAGCCTTCTGTCCAACTGTCCATATAATAAATTGACTACTACACCATAATATGTCTGCTGTAGCCAGCCAGTCACCATCATTTCGGTGGTTGTGAGGAAATTGGACTGCTACTAACTGGCAACACAGCCATCTTAGTGATCAATCCCGGTTACTGTTTGCCTAGGTTGAGTTAGAGGCCTTTTGGTACATACTTCAATCCATTTTGCTTGTGTGGGCTATACACCATGCCCCAGTCACTGTTTGGATGAGTCAGCGAATGAGCACCGTTTGTGCCCGTTTTGTGTCGTGGATGCACTGGGGCAGAATTGACTTTCCCCGGTCCTGACCGCGATCCCGCGGGGAGTTGTCCGACGAGGATTCGGGTCTGCCGCTTCGATTCAACAAAGTGTGTGCGCCCGAGTTCCTGCATCCGTCGCTTCCCTGCCGATGTCCACCGGAGTTCCCCTTCTTCCCGGTGCTTGTAAAGTGTGTGTCTTCGGACACAATTCTAAATGTTAAATTCCGCAAGTTGTCCAAATCCGTCGGGTTGTCCGACGGCCTGCCCCCCGTTTTTTTGTCGCGTGCCCCAAAATCCCAGGGCAATTCGGTGCAAACGGAAATCGATGGAAAACCGATGAAAATGCGCTCCACGGACCCTTAGTAAATGAGCCCCACTGTGTCCAACAAGACAGAAAAATGTGCACCTAATAGGTGTTTGTGTTTGTGCGCTGTATATCAAAGGTTGCACCTAAAAACCGATGGTGCACACTTCCCTAATTAGTGGCAGGGGCGCAGATAAATGAAGACCAGTCGCCCCAACTTAGCACGTTTTGCCTCATTATTATAAATCCGGGCCCATGTCCACAATGTAAAACACCAGGCGCCGTTATGGATCATAGTGGATTCATGGGACATGTATATAACATCGGAACAACCCTGCATTTGTTTTGAATTGCTAATATCAACCACACACAGCCTGGTCAGGCAGTAATAGTCAAGTAATCATTGATTTGCCTGGATCTAACAGAATTTCAGGTCCCAAACTGACCTTTGGGGATCCAATAATAATAATTACTTTCCAGATTACGCACGGTTTTGAGACTGTTCCTTCCCTGCGCAGCACCCCGCGAAACAATTCCATGTAAATATGTTAGGAATATCTATTGGAAATGGAATAAATGTAGAATTGTTTAAAATCAAGAACTATTGATTACAATAATCACATTAGCCTCATCTGTATTCAGGGCCACAATTTAATCTCAACCCACATAAGAAGCTATGCAAATTATATTCTTATAGTAGAGGGAATATTACACAAAATATTTATTATTTCTACTCTGCCTCATAAGGTTGGGCGAAACCGTAATGGAACCATTATCAACAAGCTCATCCTCATCGACTGACTGTAAGCTACTTGTTGTGTCACCCCCCTCATCCTCATAGACTGTAAGCTCTTGTGTCACCCCCTCATCCTCAGACGTAACTCTGTGTCACCCCCTCGCTCATGACTGTAAGCTCTTGTCACCCTCCTCATCCTCATAACTGTAAGCCTCTTGTGTATCCCCTCTCATCCTCATAGACTGTAACCTCTTGTGCTCACCACCTCATCCTCATAGACTGTAAGCTCTTGTGTCACCCCCATCCTCAGAACGTAAGCTCTTGTTCACCCCTCATCCTCATAGACTGTACTCTTGTGTCCCCCCTCATCCTCATAGACTGTAAGCTACCTCGTGTCACGCCACCCCCCATCCTCATAACTGTAAACGCTTGTCACCCCCCCACCCCACTCATCCTCATAGACTGTAGCTCTTGTGTCAACCCTCATCCTCATAGACTGTAAGCTCTTGTGTCACCCCCTCATCCTCATAGACTGTAAGCTCTTGTGTCTTCCCTTATCCTGAGACTGTAAGCTCTTGTGTCACCCCCTCATCCTCATAGACTGTAAGCTTTTATGTCACCCCCTCAGACTCATGTGATTCCCACTTACTAGGGGTTAGTGCTGCGGTTGCAATGTCAACTAGTTGCGGTTGTCATTTCTAGATGATTTATAGGTATAATTCTCCTGGCGATAAGCGCCTCTTTGTATGGCTTTGCAATACAGACATGTTTCTATTGAAGAAATACTGCCCTAAGGCGCGTAAACACGGTGCAATATCACAGCTGACTGCTGACCCAATACTGTACAGTTCATGGGCAGAAAAACAACCTCAAAAACCTGATAATTTGTCTCCGGAGCACAGCAGGAAATGTGATGGAAAGATGAGTTTTGCAGAAATCTGTCAAATGATGCCAAGCGCTGCCCCCACCCCTTGGCGACAGATGGCACTTTAATTGCCGAAAATCAAAATGGGTAAAAAATTGTTCAAATATGGGGATATATCGAAAAAATACACATCAGATCGAAAAGCAAAAAAATATGTGACAAATCAGATAAGACAGATCAGAGTCATGAGATGGATATAAGACACAATGAAACACTCATCAATATAATAAAGCCAGCACTGCTATGTCACCCCCACCCATGGCATCCAGAGGTGTTGCTGTGTCCTCTCCGCACTGTGACGGCTGAACAGTGGAAGTGCCTGTGTCTGTGTTCCTGTGTTTGAAGTGCTGTCTGCCTCCTACCCCTCCCCTTTCTCCTGCAATGCAAGATAAGATAGAGAATTTTTCCGTTTTGCCTCGAATTCCGCCGGGACTTTGGCGCACGCGATTGGATTTTGGCGCCGGCTTTCACGCGACAGTAACAGGGGGGCGTGGCCGCTGGACAACCCGACAGATTCTGAAAAACCACGGAATTTAAATAACTAAATGTGTCGCAAGATCAAGCACTTACATGCACCAGGGAGAAGAAGGTGAACTCCGGCGGACCTTGGCGCAGCAGCGACACCTACTGAATATTGGGCGCACGACCTTAGTGAATCCCGGCAGAACCCGAATCCATGTCGGACAACGCGACAGGACCGGGTAAGTAAATGAGCCCCAATGTTTTATTTTGTTATCCTGAGTATATTTAAAGGGGTTATCCAACAAAGGAAAGGGCCTAACTTGCTGATCAGTGGGGGTCTCAGTGCTGATGGGCGGGCCATCTGCTCCATTAATCTGACGGAGCGACGAGGGTCCGACGAACCCCTCGTTTTCTCAATCTATGGGGGTCGCAGCACTGAGACTCCCACTGATCCCATGGATAGGGCCTAACTTTCCTTCGTGGGAAAACGCCTTTAAAAATCTTATTTTTGTGGGAATACCCCTTTAAGTAGATATTTTGTTGTACAGTTGTGGTTTTTGGAGAATATCCACCACTGGCAAAAATAATAAATCAATTCACCAGAAATGTTAATTGATAATTAGAGATGAGAGGACCTGCTGTTCCCATTCGGTTCCACATTTGGGTTTGGCCGGTTATAGTCATAACTAGTTGCTATGGGCGTCAATTTGCCGTATTGGCTGCCAATCGAGGAATATGTCTGGGTCGTGGGTGGGAAACGGTGACCGACTGGTCCGCTCATCTCTAGTTTTTGCATTGTATTTTATATACTACATTACAGTTTTCGATCACATTTAGTCCCCTGCCCCAATACATTTTGGTGCCATAAATTTCGTAGTTAACCAAATTAGCTGGAATTCAGTTCTCCGGCTTCCTGTGTTTTAGCGGTAACCTATTTGTCATGTGCTTGGAGTGAAATCATTGATAAAGTGGAGATTTAGTCGCTGCTGTGCAAAAATGCAGAACATAATGTAAACCCAATTTACGAGCTGCCGATTCCCCTGCATATTCAATGGGTCCTAAAAGTGATCAGTTTAATAGCGAATGACTACTGCGGAGCCTTCGGCGCTCTTTAACATGACATCTCCTTTATACTTGGCTTATAAATTTTTAAAAGTAATTTGCAGGAAATTGAAATCTGTAACAATGACCTTGTTTAGTGACTCAAAGTGATAAAACACCAATACAATCTAGATATAAAAAGGCAAATCCGCACAATTGTGTTCTGATGCCTACGAGGGAAGCTGGGATTCAAGAAAAAGGTGACTAAACCGTCTGTTGTGGGAACGTAGTCATTTGTTGTGACAGTTCTGCTCTAAACACCGTTCCCCAGAGCCAGCGCTCCAAAACCAAAGACAAGAGTAATTATTTCCAGACAATAGCAAATACAAAAATTCATATTTTGTTGCACAAGAGATAAGACTGTTTAACAGGAAAATAGTAATCAATCAAATAGTAATCGGGAGTCATATGCTACTTTTCAATTTACAAAGCTCTGGGACATATTTTCAAAGCATCAATAATTGAACTCGTACCCTGAAACATGAATATGTAAATGAATTGTTAAGAATGGCTAGTCCTGATTCCTCCGCCCACCCACAGTGATTGGCAGTGAGAGTCGTGATAACCCCTCCCACACAGTGATTGGCAGTGAGAGTCCTGATTACCCCTCCCACACACAGTGATTGACACTGAGAATCCTGATTACCCCACACACAGTGATTGACAGTGAGAGTCGTGATAACCCCTTCCACACACAGTGATTGGCAGTGAGAGTCCTGATTACCCCTCCCACACACAGTGAATGACAGTGAGAGTCCTGATTACTCCTCACACACACAGTGATTGACAGTGAGAGTCGTGATAACCCCTCCCACACACAGTGATTGGCAGTGAGAGTCGTGATAACCCCTCCCACACACAGTGATTGGCAGTGAGAGTCCTGATTACCCCTCCCACACACAGTGATTGACACTGAGAATCCTGATTACCTCGCCCACACACAGTGATTGACAGTGAGAGTCCTGATTACCCCACACACAGTGATTGACAGTGAGAGTCCTGATTACTCCTCCCACACGCAGCGATTGACAGTAAGAGTCCTGATTACCCCTCACACACAGTGATTGAAAGTGAGTCCTGATTACCCTGCCCATGCACTGTGATTGACAATGTAAATACAGATTACTCCACCCACACGCAATGATTGACAGTGAGAGTTCTGATTACCCCCACACAGTGATTGACAGTGTAAATCCAGATTACTCCACCCACACGCAGCGATTGACAGTAAGAGTCCTAATTACCCCCACACAGTGATTGAAAGTGAGTCCTGATTACCCTGCCCATGCACTGTGATTGACAATGTAAGTCCAGATTACTCCAGCCACACGCAATGATTGACAGTGAGAGTCCTGATTACCCCCACACAGTGATTGACAGTGAGAGTCCGCCCACACACAGTGATTGACAATGCTTGCATTGTTTATTCTTCCTTTCTAGCTTCTGCACTAGTGTATGTATATTATATATATCCAGGGTTACACTATATATTCTGTACTGCCATCTCCGTACTGATATGTAGTGTCATTCGTCTTCCGCTATGCGGTGCCCCCAGTAACCAGCCGCACTCTCCTGGATAAACCTCCAGATGCAATTTATTCAGATGGATGTGAAGGGTAAAACACTCTGGACACCAGGAAAGGAACCTTTGCTTTGCGGCGCGATATTTTTCCACCCTAACCAGTGGTCGTTATTCTCTGGTTCCAGTGTTTGATTCTCACCTGGCAGGTTATTAGCAGGAAGAGCAATGGACTGGATCCACACACGCAGCTTTTTTATCTATCAAAGTGGCAGTGACAAAGCAACAGCCATAGCTCTACAGAGAAGCTATCAAGCAGAAAAAATGTCCGCAGTCCTAAATCCCGGGAACATCATCCTTAACAGGCCTTTAAGTTGATGGCGGGCGGCAATGGCTTTCCCTTCACATCTGAGGAGCTTGCAGTGGCAATTAAAATGACAGAAATAAAACATTTTAGTTACGTGGGAGACGCCAGCTTCTTCTTGACCGGCTGTCACGTATACTGACTGCTATACACGTGTATCGATAGCCCCGCTCTCTCGGATTTAAAGGGGTATTCCCATCATAGGTTCTTACGATGAATCTACAAGACTGCATTCATCTCAAAAACAACGGTCCTCTATGGCCAGGCCCAAACTAGATCAAGGGTGGTGGGGGCCCCTGGGCAAAAGAACTGGTGGAGGCCCCCAATTAATTTGTGAAAAAAAATAAAGTAAAAATAATAGTTCTACAGTGTTTTACAGAAGATTGCTACCACATAACCTCTTCATACACACGTCAGCTGCCCCAGAACCTCTTCATATACACCTCAACTGCCCCAGTACTGCTTCATACCCACCTCAGCTGCCCCAAAAACTCTTCATACACACCTCAAGTGCCCCAAAAACTCTTCATACACACCTCAAGTGCCCCAAAAACTCTTCATACACACCTCCACTGTTCTCAACCAATATTGCTGTTTATAAAGCAGGAGGCCCACTGGTGGGGGCCCTGGGGCACGCACCTGAGTGTCTTCCCCATAATCCGACACTGGCCAGGCCAAATAGAGAAATGGTAGGGTATTCATTAAAGTCTATATGGGCGCCAATAATAGGCGAGCAAAACGACTACGGAAATATCCTAAATATTTCAGGTGGCTGTAGGGTATGGATGGGTTATGGTTATTATTGGGTTATTATTGGATGTTGTATCTCCATAAGTCCTGAGATCTCTTGTCACTTGTGTCTGGCTCATTCAATTTCTGTATTATGAACATAGAAATTCTAGAAACTCTAGAAACTTGTACAAATAGTGCATAGGTCTCCGTAGTATTGTTGCACCATGTGATAACATATACCATAAGCTTCATGGACACAGCTCTACAATATGCATGAGGCATAAAGCTTTATATACACCAGCATAGAAGCTTTGTGGCTGCCAGTAGTGGGGTCCTGGGTTCAAACCCGACCAAAGGTAACATATACATGGAGTTTGTACAATATCTTCTTCCTAAGCTTGTGAGGGTATCCTCCAGGTATTCAGGTTTTCTTCCACTCTCCAATATTTTTGCATTCAACATTCAGATTCAATGGTGACATCATCATCTTGTTAGAGAATAGTTATGCATTATATAATTGAGTAAAATAATAAGATATTCACTTTAACAAGAGGTGGGACATATACCTATGGAGGATATTTCTGGAAACTTTGGGGCTCACCTGTCTCTGGCAATTCCATAGTCAATGAGGCGACAATAAATTCTTGACTTCGTTCAAGCAAGAAAACATGACCCCTGTTCTCACGATAACTGGTTGAGGGGGGCATAAAGAACATTTTCCATCAGATTTACTGATGATAGATGTCCCAAATTTACTTGCTCGTTCCATCACGATTGGTGGGTGGAGCCAGGTGCCTTGAACACGGAGGGGCGGGCATATATTTGCAGGAGGTGGAGCCGAGAGGCGTTCGGGTGACGTAGCCATGAGCACCATTTGAATATCTTCTTTTAGAAAGTCCCAGGACTTCATAAAGCGAGAATCATTCCCTAGCAGACGGGACTAGCAAGTAATGTTACGTCTACCATCAGTAAATATGATGGAAGATGTTCTTTAAAAGACAAGCAACTACTTATACAAACCCATCAGTTAGTTTACAGAGGCCAGTGGTGCCATCCTGACCACTAGCTTTGTCCTGCTGCGACCGGTACAGGCAGTAGCAGGCACATGGCAGTGGTTGGGATGGCATTGACAGCCTTTGGGTGATGCTGCGGGAGAACTGGAGAAGGTAAGTATAAGTAGTTTATTGTCTATTAAATCCCCCCCCCCCATAATATAATTTTTTATTATTATTATTTTTTTTTTTTTATCCCTGGACAACCCCTTTAAGTCTTCCATTGTATCACGCTCCTTCTATATATTAACTATACATTTCAAAGAAAACGAATCCTCTTTTGAACAGGCATCTTAAGTAATGAGAATAGCTATTTGGTGGAGCAGGCGCCACGTCTCTTATCCTCCCTGGCTATGCTTATTCCTTCATCTCTTCCCTTGTCACTAATCATTTTGGGCTCCATTTAATCCATTCACATTACAGGAGTCAAATCTTCTCGTTTTTTTTCCCCCTGCTTTCTTTGTACTTGACTGGATCCATGGGGAAACATCCGAGCAGAGCTTCTAAAATAAAGGGCATTTTTGCTTTAATACAACTGAACCTTCAGCCGTTTGTACATCTTTAGATATCTTCCAAATAGACTTTAGATTTCATTTCTGTTGTGCTGTCTAAATGACCCCCTGGTAGAGAGATTAGGTAGGCAGAGGTTATGACATTATGGGGTGGCAAACAGTCAGTAGTTAGGATAGACAGAATGGGTAAGGAACACGCATAGGACATATAGCAGCAAATGGACAGCAAAAGTCTTTGCAAACACTAGGAATCTAATTGCTCAGGCACTAGGTATCCAATTGCTCAGGCACCTCCCGATTAGGGAAAATTCCTTATATACCTTGAGTGTGTGGTGTATATAATTCCTTATATACCTTGAGGGCATGCACATCAATCCTTAAAAAGGCAGAGAGGGACTAAACACATGCCCTGGAAACACCATTAGCTCTATGAGCCGGTAGAGAGGTACAATTGACTGATAGGCGGTTCATTTGTTTGCACCTAATACTGCTGACAGTTAAAGGGCATCTACCACCAGGATGAAGAATTGTAAACCAAGCACACTTACATACTGGTGCGTGCCCCCTCTGGTAGGATCTACTCTTCTTTTAGCTTCTTATGCCCTGGTTTTTACAAAAAAAGGTTTTTTAAAATCATGCAAATGGAGCTAAGGGGCTCCAGCCTCCATTAACAACTGGCCTGGAGCTCCTCTGACTCATTTGCATGATTTTTAAAGCCTTTTTTCCTTAAAACAAGGGCATAAGAAGCTTTAAGAAGAGCAGATCTTGCCAAAGGGAGCACACACTAGTATGTAGGTGTTCTTGGTTTACAATCCTTCATCCTGGTAGTAGATGTCCTTTAATGAGAGCTCCCATTCTCTCTTTGAACTCTTGAAAAATAGGAAGATCCTGCCACAACCATTTAGGCCATTTAGTTAGGAAATGCTCTGGGTGCTAAGCATTTCTGAATCAACATTGATACATTGTAGCAAACTAAGGGCTTATGCACACAACTGTAATTGATTTATGCATGTGACCGCCATTGACTTCTATTATGCATGGTCGAGTTGCGGTGAGCATGCTGTGTCTCACTGCACTGTGACCGAGCCATGTAACTCCACTGGAAATTATACAGCAGGTCCTACTCCTGTAGTGCTGCTGCTCAGCCCCTATGGAGATGTGAGGGGCAAGCATTGCTCACTCCCCCCCAGCTGCAACCGTCCAAAACAGGACACAAACTTTCCCCTGTTTGCGGCCTTTTTTTTACGCACATCTCTCTCCTAGGCTACATGCACATGACCACGTAGCCTAGGAGAGAGATTTGTACAATAGAAGTGTTGCCTATACTGGATAGAATTGTAACATTTCACAGCTTAAAGCAAGATAGTTTTTGTAACAAAATGTTTACTCCCCTCTCCATTTTTAAGATATGTGTTTGCTCCCTTTAGCCTAGGTAAAAATGCTGTAAAATAGGTGTCTGTCAGGCTTCTGGTGTTATTCTGTATTATTCTGATATTATTTCCCATGATGCTGACCATTTGTTGAAATCTTGTCTATTCTTATACCTTTATGATTTTGTGCATCATTGCTTTCTTGGTTTTTACCTGATTGTCGTAGTTGCACCATGCCCTTATCCAAAGGTATGGACAGTCGCCAAGTTGTCGCCTGTGGTTTAGCGCAGGACTGGCAGGAAGGCAGGGACAGAGGTTGTTGGAAGCTCATGCTTCTTCCTTGTCTACACATTTTACCTTTTAGAATAATCTAAAACAGTGTTAGAGTGGGGAAAAGCAGACCCTCTCTAAATGCTCCACAGCACCTGCCATTTGTCGGAAACACATGATGATGCCCAGGAAGGAAGCATGATGCATTGAGAGAAGTGCTGGTGACACTGGACTGCGATAGTAGGAGGAAGGTGCACCCCAAGAGCATAGTCAATGGTGGAATGAACAAGGTACTATTAACAGTGGGGTTGAGCCCATACACCCGAAGCTGATTGGGTCCGCCCATCACTAGCTATTATCTCTTTAAGGACCCTCGGGAAGCTATTTTATTAGTGTGAATACATCAGTATAACCCCATAGTGCATCCATTGGCCTGACTATAGCAACAAGCGTTACTTGACTTTGTGTTTCTTGGAAGTTTTTATAAGTGCAGGACTTTCCGTGGAATTAACATTCCGCGCTTGTCTTCAGCATTCCTAGGCAGCTCATTTAGCTTACGGAGAAGCATCTTCAAGACACTAGGGTGAACGTCAGGAAATATAAGCTGGAGGCAGGGTCTGGACTCTGTTGTCTGATGTTATCAGCTAGCGAGCACATCTTAGGGTTTCGATTTGATATGCAGAGCAGCAGCCGGGTTACATGTTTAAATCAAATGTAGCCAGCAGACATCTTAGCAGAATATAGGATAGAAAGTTATATCACAAGGAAATTTAAGGAACTTTAACGTTACATTTACCATTTCAAAATAGGTTTTCTTTGAAGCTATAGTAACTCAGGATACACAAGAAAGAAAATGTACAAGGACTTTATAAGGAATCGGGCGTTTTGATGTCACTATGGCTCATGTAAGAAGACTGCTGTAGACATGTGTGAGCCCAATGCTGTGCATCTGCAACTATTGGTTACAAACATGATCTTGTGTGTAATGAGTAACCCTAGGGAGAGTATACTGTACATCCATTCCATACATGTAAATGGCTGCATGGAAACTGAATGGCACAATAGAGTTAAACAGACTCTATGGTGGGATGTATCAAGGAATCAGACAGAAATTGTGACTTTTTCCACATTACACCACCTTCTTGTCAAGTAGTGAGCGTTGTTATGGAGGGAGCTTTACCGGCATACTAGCTTAAGCCTCCAGCAGGAATAGTAAAAGGTTATAGTGTATTAACGCAATAGAATTGTCTGGCCGCATGGTCAAAGCCGAATAAACCATGAAGTTGTATCCGGTAAGACCTAATGAACAGGGTTGACATCTAGTGTTGGTGCACAATGCTCCAGCACTTTTTATATTGTGCACCAATTATACCTACTGCTTTGGTTGTGAGTAGAGATGAGCGAACATACTCGTCCGAGCTTGATGCTCGATCGAGCATTAGCGTACTCGTAACTGCTCGTTGCTCGGACGAGTATTTCGCCCGCTCGAGAAAATGGCAGCTCCCGCCGTTTTGCTTTTTGGCGGCCAGAAACAGAGCCAATCACAAGCCCGGTGAACTCTGCACTCCACCCAGCATGACGTGGTACCCTTACACGTAGATAGCAGTGGTTTGGCTGGGCCAGATCAGGTGAACCTGGGATAGACTAGCCGCTGCCCGCGCTGCTCGGTATCATTCTGTCTTCTGGATGCCGCTAGGGAGAGATAGCTGCTGCTGCTCAGGGAAAGCGTTAGGCTGTTCTATAGCTTACTGTTAGGCAGGAGTGATTCTTAAAGAACCCAACAGCCCTTCTTAGGGCTCAATAACGTTATAATTTTTTTTTTTTTTATTTGCAGACTAGTTACCATATTGTGAGGAATTAGCAGGGGGACTTGCTACCGTTGTGTTTAGCTCTTAGTGACCACATATCCACCTCAAACACCAAAGTGGGAAAAATTTATTAGGGGTTTGAGTAGATATAGGCACAGTCTGCAGTTTCTTTTTATTTTACGTTTATTTTTTTCATAAACTCAGCGTCATCTCAATCTGGCATAGTAGTGTGCTGTAATACTTGGCTAGAAAATAGCCATAGGAGAATACAAACGTCTAATTACGCCTGCAGTAGCGTTTATATATTGATTATCTGGTTGATCTGCTGGTGGCTGTATCTGCTGCATGCATCTACTATCAAATGGGGAGCAATTTGGAGTCAGACTTGCGACCACTGTGTTAGTGACGCACATATCCATCGCAAAGACCGAAGTGGGAAATTTATTAGGGCCCGGGGTTGTATTCTCAATTAGGCACAGTCTGCCAGTTCTTTTATTTACGTTTATTTTTTCATAACTCAGCGTCATCTCATCTGGCATAGTAGTGTGCTGTAATACTCTGGCTAGAAAATAGCATAGGAGAATACAACGTCTTAATTACGCTACAGTAGCGTTATATATATTGATTTCTGGTTGATCTGCTGGTGGCTGTACTTGCTGCAGTGCATCTACTATCAAATTGGGAGCAATTTGGAGTCAGACTTGCGACCACTGTGTTTTAGTGACGCAACATATCCATCGCAAAGACCGAAGTGGGAAAATTTTTAGGGCCCGGGGTTGTATTTCAAACTAGGCACAGTCTGCCATTTCTTTTTTATTTTACGTTTATTTTTCATAACTCAGCGTCATCTCTATCTGGCATAGTAGTGTGCTGTAATACTTGGCTAGAAAATAGCCATAGGAGGATATCAAACGTCTTAATACGCCTCTAGCGTTATATATTTGATTTCTGGTTGATCTGCTGGTGGCTGTACTTGCTGCAGTCATCTACTATCAAATTGGAGCAATTTGGAGTCAGACTTGCGACCACTGTGTTTAGTGACGCACATATCCATCGCAAAGACCGAAGTGGGAAATTTTATTAGGGCCGGGGGTTGTATTCAATTAGGCACAGTCTGCCAGTTTCTTTTATTTACGTTTATTTTTTTCATAACTCAGCGTCATCTCATCTGGCATAGTAGTGTGCTGTAATACTTGGCTAGAAAATAGCCATAGGAGAATACAACGTCTTAATTACGCCTACAGTAGCGTATATATATGATTTCTGGTTATCTGCTGGTGGCTGTACTTTGCTGCAGTGCATCTACTATCAAATTGGGAGCAATTTGGAGTCAGACTTGCGACCACTGTGTTTTAGTGACGCAATATCCATCGCAAAGACCGAAGTGGGAAAATTTATTAGGGCCGGGGTTGTATTTCAACTAGGCACAGTCTGCCATTTCCTTTTTTTTTTAGTTTATTTTTTTCATAACTCAGCGTCATCTCATTGCATAGTAGTGTGCTGTAATACTTGGCTAGAAAATAGCCATAGGAAATACAAACGACGTTTAATTACGCCTGCAGTAGCGTTATATATTTGATTTCTGGTTGATCTGCTGGTGCTGTACTTGCTGCAGTGCATCTACTATCAAATGTGGAGCAATTTGGAGTCAGACTTGCGACCACTGTGTTTTAGTGACCACATATCCATCGCAAAGACCGAAGTGGGAAATTTATAGGGCCCGGGGTTGTATTTCAATTAGGCACAGTCTGCCAGTTTCTTTTTATTTACGTTTATTTTTTTCATAATCAGCGTCATCTCATCTGGCATAGTAGTGTGCTGTAATACTTGGCTAGAAAATAGCCATAGGAGAATACAAACGTCTTAATTACGCCTGACGTAGCGTATATATATTTGATTTCTGGTTGATCTGCTGGTGCTGTACTTGCTGCAGTGCATCTACTATCAAATTGGGAGCAATTTGGAGTCAGACTTGCGACCACTGTGTTTAGTGACGCACATATCCATCGCAAAGACCGAAGTGGGAAAATTTATGAGGGCCCGGGGTTGATTTCAACTAGGCACAGTCTGCCATTCCTGTTTTATTTACGTTTATTTTTTCATACTCAGCGTCATCTCATCTGGCATGTAGTGTGCTGTAATACTTGGCTAGAAAATAGCCTAGGAGAATACAAACGTCTTAATTACGCTACAGTGCGTTATATATATTTGATTTCTGGTTGATTGCTGGTGGCTGTACTGCTGCAGTGCATCTACTATCAAATTGGGGGACAATTGGAGTCAGACTGCGACCTCGTGTTTAGTGACGCACATATCCGATCAAAGACCGACAGTGGGAAAAATTTATTAGGGCCCGGGGTTTTATTTCAACTAGGCACAGTCTGCCATTTCCTTTTTTATTTACGTTTATTTTTTCATAACCAGCGTCATCTCATCTGGCATAGTAGTGTGCTGTATACTTGGCTAGAAAATAGCCATAGCAATAGGGTGCATCGTCGTTGGTTTTAAAAACTAAAACACAAAAAAAAAAAAACCCACAAAACAACAAAAAAAAGTTAAAAAAAATTAAGTTATAACTTTCATTTTCAAAATGTTTAAACCCGAGGGCTAGGGGTAGAGGACGAGGGCGGGGACGTGGGCGTCCAACTACTGCAGGGGTCAGAGGCCGTGGTCCTGGGCGGGGTGAGACACCACCTGCTTATGAGGGAGCAGGGAACGCCGCAGAGCTACACTCCCTAGGTTCATGTCTGAAGTTACTGGGATCGTGGTAGAGCACTGTTGAGAGCCAGAACAGTGCGAACAGGTGATGTCGTGGATTGCCGACAATGCTTCGAGCAATTGTCCACCAGTCAGTCTTCCACGCAGTCCCCATTTCACCGAAATCGGCACTCCTCCAGCTCCTGCAGCTCAGCCCCTCCCCCCAGTTCTGCCCCCTCCCAGCAAAATTTGCCATTTGAACGGCATACTCTGAGGAACTTTTTCTGGACCCTTCCCACAGTCACAAACCACTTGTCCGGTTGCTGATGAGCAATTTTCTGATGCCAGGTTTTCCACCAGTCGCAGTCTGTGGGTGATGATGACTTGTTGACGTAGTGGAAGAAGTGTTAAAGAGGTGTCCGACGATGAGGAGACACGGTTGTCAGACAGTGGGGAATTGTTTGTCAGGGCAGGGAAGTTCGAGGGGGGAGCAGACTGAGGGATCGGAGGTGATGAGGTGACAGACCCAAGGCTGGGTTGAGAGGCCGGTGAACACAGTGCTTCTGAGACGGAGGAGAGTCCTCGACCAGAACAGTTGGAAGAGGCAGTGGTGGGGCCAGACGGAGAGGCAGGGCCAGAGCTGGTGCATCAGCGCCAAATGTGTCAATAGTGAAGCTCCCGTGGCGAGGGCTCCTGCGGCGAGGGTAGATTTTCAGAAGTCGGAGGTTCTTTAAGGAAACACCGGATGACCGACGGACTGTGGTGTGCCACATTTGCCAAACCAGGATCAGCAGGGGTTCCACCACTACTAGCTAACTACCACCAGTATGCGCAGGCATATGAATGCTAAACACCCACTCGTGGCAACAAGCGCGTTCACCTCGGCCGTGCACACCACTGCCCTTCCCCTGTGTTGCTGATAGTCAGCCCCCTGCCCAGGACCTGCCACAAAAACCCCATCGTCACCTCCACGATCCTCCACAGCATCCACCAGCGTTCAGCTCCATACCCCAGACGCTGGAGCGAAACGCAAATATAGTGCACCCACCCGCACCCCAACCCTTAATGTGCACATTTCCATTGCTAAGCCTGGAGATGCTGCCCTATAGGCTAGTAGAGACCGAGGCCTTCGCAGCCTCATGGCGGCGGCCGCCCCTCGGTATTCGTCCCCAGCCGCCACTACTTTCCCGATTTGTGCCGTCCCAGCCCTGCACCAGCACGTGTCAGAACACATATCCTGCCCTGACCAACGCCGTTTCTGACAAGGTCCACCTGACCACGGACACGTGGACGAGTGCTGCCGGGCAGGGCCACTATATATTCTTGACGGCACATGGGTTAACTTGGTGGAGGCTGGGACCGAGTGTGACCCTGCGGCTGGTCATATACTGCCGACGACCGAGGATTGCGGGGCCTACCTCGGTCAGGTGTTTGAGGCCTACTATGCCTCCTCCTCCTCCACCCCTCCTCCACCTCCTCCTCCGAACGACCATCCGTGGGCATGGCGCCATCATCGGTAGCTCTAGGCACAGCAGCAGTGCCGTCGCTAAGCGACAGCAGGCGGTGCTCAAACTGCTGAGCCTAGGCGATAAAAGCACACCGCCAAGAACTATTACAGGGCATCACGGCGCAGACTGATTGTGTGCTGGCACCGCTGAACCTGAAGCCAGGCATGGTTGTGTGGACAACGGCCGTAACCTGATGGTGGCGGCTCTGCAACTCGGCAGACTGACACATGTGCCATGCCTGGCCCTGTGTAAATCTGATAGTCAGCGTTTCCTCAAGACATACCCCAATCTGTCTGATTTGCTCACGAAGGTGCGCCGCATCTGTGCGCATTTCAGGAAGTCCAGCACAGATGCTGCCACTCTCAGGGCAGCGCAGCGCCCCTCCAATGCCCCGCACCGACTGTTGTGCGACGTGCCCACGAGGTTGGATTCACACTGACCATGTTATCCAGAGTTTACCAGCAGCGCCGAGCGATTGTAGACTGCCAGATGTCAACTCCACCAGAAACTGGTAGTCAGGTCAGTCAGCTTCCTCAAGTCTACAATGAGGAGTGGACGTGGATGTTGATATCTGGTCAGGTGCTGAGTAACTTGAGGAGTCAAACACAGATGTCAGTGGCGATGCCGCCATCATCAGCCTCACCATCCCGCTGCTTGGCCTGTTAAAAACTCTCTGGTCAGCATGAAGTCGGAAGCTTTGCGCTCCTCACAAGAGACAGGGGAGAAGATTCCTTGTTGATAGCCAAAGCCACCCTTAGGTCTGTTTCTGCGCGCATATCGGAGGAGGTGGAGGTGGAGGAGGATGAGGAGGAAGAGGAGGAGAATGTTGGGGCGAGACACAAGAGGGCCATGTTGAGTCCTACACTGTTGAGCGTGTAGGCAGAAGAAGAGGAGTTGGAGGAGTTGGAGGAGGAGGAAATGGACAGTCAGGCCAGTGAGGGATGTGAATTCTTAGCGTTGTACTCTGGCGCATATGGCAGATTTCATGCTAGGCTGCCTATCCGTGACCCCGCGTTCAAAGAATTTATTCAGCACCGATTACTGGGTGTTCACTCTCCTGGACCCACGGTACAAGCAAAATCTTTCCACTTCATCCCTGGAAGGAAAGGAGTGTGAGAATGCATGATACCACAGCAGGCATGGTGCACAAGCTGAAACAGTATTTCCTTCTGACACGCGCTAGCGGCAGAGTGCGTAGTTTCTGCGGGACAAGTAGCGAGGGAGAGTAGGCGAGCAGGCAGCTTGTCCAGAACTGGCAAGGGTACGCTTTACAAGGCTTTTTGCAGCTTTATGTCACCACCCAGCAAGACACTGTCATCGCCTCCAGTTCGGCAGAGTAGGGTCTGATCTTTACAGAAAGATGGTAGGGATACGTACGACCATACCACGTCCTAAATGATCACACAGCTCCCTACAACACTACTTGGGTTCAAAGCTGGACTGGCACGAACTGATGGCGCTCTACTCTCCTGTGGAGGTTCTTGCCTGCCCTGCCGTAGCGTCTTTGTCAGAGCGGTTTTCAGTGCAGCTGGTGGCATCATCACCGATAACGCGTACACGCCTGTCGACTACAGCGCTGACAGGCTGACGCTTATCAAGATGAATAAAGCCGGATTTCTCCTAATTTCAAATCTCCAGCAGGTGAAGGAAGCTCAACCATGAATAAGTTATCCACTCCTCCTCCTGCCTCATTTTCCTCCTTCTCCTCCTCTTCTACACTTAAAGCAGAGGAACTGTGCTGTTTTTGACAGGGCCCACTGGCTCTAGGTATAGTACTTTATGCATTTAATTTTTCTGGAGGGCCACCGACACGGTCCTTGTTTTAAACAATTTTGGAGTGCCACATACAGGCACTCAACTATCAATTTTTTGGAGGGCCACCTTTCCGGTCCTCTGTTTTAAACAATTTTTGGGACTGCCTACCAATACAGGCACTCAATCTATTCCATTTTTCTGGAGGCCCCTACCTGCTCCTCTGGTTAAAAACTTTTTGGACTGCCACATACAGGCACTCAAACTATCCATTTTTCGGGGGCCACCTACTGCCTCCTCTGGTTTAAAAATACTTTTTGGACTGCCACATCAGGCACTCAATCTATTCCATTTTTCTGGAGGGCCACCTACCTGCTTCTCTGGTTTGAAAACTTTTTGGACTGCCACATACAGGCACCAATCTATTCCATTTTTCGGAGGGGCCACCTACTGCTCCTCTGGTTTAAACATTTTTGGACTGCCACATACAGGACTCCAATCTATTCCATTTTTTCTGGAGGGCCACCTACCTGCTCCTCTGGTTTGAAAAAATTTTTGGACTGCCACATACAGGCACTATCAATGAATTTCATACAGCCTCCACACGTTGTCTCCATTGCTACCACCCAAAGTGTCCAATATTGTCCTCATGCTCCTCCATCGTTCCTTTCATCACGAGGTTTGTCAGGCCGAAATTGGGTTGTTTTCAGTGCAGATCCAATCAAAGTATGTACTTGTCGCCTCTTTGTCGCACCCTCTTGTTATCCACAAAATACACGGGCAAACTTTTACCATTTACGGATATTATTTCAGCGCTTCTTGCGCATCTGTTTTACATTCCCCTCACCACCCGCCATATATCTAACTTATAAGAACGCTACTACACTTGATCTTATCAAAAGGTTCTTAGAAGTGCTGTTTGGGAGTAGCCTAGAGACAGGGGCCTTGGAATTGGCGAAAGCTCGCCTAGCAGCGAGCGCCGCGCCATGCGCATCATGCTCTTCTGCGATGCTTTTTACATTCCCTCACCCGCCATATCCTAAACTTATAAGAACGCTACTAACTTGATCTTATACAAAAGGTTCTTAGAAGTGCTGTTTGGGGTAGCCTAGAGACAGGGGCTTGGATTGGCGAAAGCTCGCCTAGCAGCGGAGCGCCAGCTCCATGCGCATCATGCGCTTCTTGCGCATCTGTTTACATTCCCTCACCCGCCATATTCCAAACTATAAGAACGCTACTACACTTAACTTGGTGCAGGCTGGGAACCGAGTCTGACCCTGGGGCTGGTCATACTGCCGACGAGAGGATTGCGGGGCCTACCTCGGTCCAGGTCTCAAAGGCCTACTAACCTCCAATCACAATCCTCCACCCCTCTCCACCTCCTCCTCCTCCGAATTACCATCGTGGGCATGGCGCCATCAGTCGGTAGCTTAGGCACAGCAGCAGTGCCGTTGCTAAGCGACAGCAGGCGGTGCTCAAACTGCTGAGCCTAGGTGATAAAACACACGCCCAGAGCTATTGCAGGGCATTCACATCAAAGCTTGTTAACTTGTCGCCACCACTGCTGGTGAAGCCACAAATATACTGGAAACTTTTGCATTTACGGAATTATTTCAGCGCTTCTTGCGCAGATGTTACAGCCCCCCCCCGCCATATCCAAATATAAGAACGCTACTCACCCTGATCTATCCGAAAGGTCTGAGAAGTGCTGTTTGGGGAGTAGCCTAGAGACAGGGGCTTGGATTGGCGAAAGCTCGTCTGGCAGCGGAGCGCCAGCTCCATGCCAAGATCCAACTAACATAGTTTTAACTGCAGCACCTTTAATCTACTACTAGTTCACTGCCTCCATACATGGTCCCCTTATCAAACGAGCTGTGTCAGGCAGAATTTTGGGTTGTTTTCATGGCTTCCATGTTAACTTTGTCGCCACCCTGCTGTGTAATCCACAAAATATACTGGCAAACTTTTATCATGTACCGATATTATTTGAGCGCTTCTTGCTCACCTCCTTTGGTTCCTCTCTGCCACCCATTGGTTTGAAGCCTGAGTCCATTTAGGGTATGTCGCCATGCCACTCTCTAGCCTGCTGCCGCTGCCTCTGCATGCCGTCCCCTATAGTGTCAGGGTCAATTATTGGATGTTTTAGATGCTATCTAGCTTCATTCTGTCACTCTGTCATGGCCATGCTGTTGCCCATAATTTTGGCATAATGGTGCGATTAAGCAGCCTCAGAGGCATCCATGCATGCTGCCCCTGCTGTTTCCTGTCCATTTGCGTGGTGTTTCCATCCTTTTCTGAGGTTCCCAGGTGTTTGGCCAAGCTTCCCTGTGCAGAGCCTTGGTCCCCTTGAAAAATGCTCGAGTCTCCCATTGACTTCAATGGGGCTCGTTACTCGAAACGAGCACTCGAGCATCGGGAAAAGTTCGTCTCGAATAACGAGTACCCGAGCATTTTAGTGCTCGCTCATCTCTAGTTGTGAGCCTTTGAAGGGTTTTTATCTACTCAACTGAGAAGCCACAAAGATAACCTTAAGCCTAAGTTTGTTCTACTCTTCATACCTAAGTATTCTTGGTGAACTAATCCTTTAGGAACTCTAAAACTGGCCATACTCTATAACTTAGATACTTATTGCCCAACGATTTGGCAATTTGAAAACTTCTTATCTATCCTATATCCAGTGAGAAAAAAAGAATTGGGAATGTAGAAATGGTCATTTATTGAGTGAATTTTTGATTAGACATACAAGATGGTGGATATTCAAGTTGTCCATCCCTTTGAGATAGCTATCATGTATCTCTATGGTCTCTACCATAAACAAACTGCAGGAAAAGAAAGGGCTAAACATGTTGAATTTCATCAGTTCAATTTTTCTTCCTTCCATAATTTACCATCTTATTGTGCTGTTTATAATTGTTATAATTTCATCTAGAGATAATCAAGGATGCCTCATATTCTTTATGTAGTTGATTTCCCAACATCAGTTGTTAAAAACAAAACAGTTCAGTGAATCTGAGAGAAGTGGGATGTCAACTCATGTGCTTTAAATTGTATCAGCATTCACAGGATGACAAAGTAGTCCACAGGATGCCAGTGTAGTCTACATGATGTCACTGTAGTTTAATACTATGACAGTGCACATAGCAAAATAATCATGTAAAGCAGACACATGAATTGGTGGCCCCATAAATGCCAAATTGGGGAATTCTGCAGACAATTATAAAGGGGAGTCTTATGGTTGCAATTATAAAGATTTTTTCATATGTTTGCATACTTTTGTAGTTGATGGAATATGGACATTTAAGGCCTGCCCCTTATCTACCAATTACACCCCTTGTTCAAGCAGGGTAATCAACTTTGGGTTAGAGCTTTGGCTACCTCCTTTGAAGACTACATAAAAATTAGGGACTGTTCCAACAAATTCATGACAGTTGATCGGTGTGTGTATAGTAAGTCAGGTGAAATAATTGTTGGCTATTGAAAGTGTATGGTTAGTTTTAGAATAGATCCCCTCTTGGTAGACCAGTTTAGCCATAGCTCATAGATAAAGGACTAGAATATAAGGTCACACTTAGTTTTTTACTAGAATTGCAACTTCTTAAGCCAACAGTTGGTAAAATGTCTTCTTCCCACGTAGTCTGGCTGGCTTTTAGCAAAACTTTATCCATTAAATTATTTAATTGGGACAATAATGATGACATCTGAGAAACAAGAACAAACACAGGCATTTCCTAATGTACCGATGCGAATGCTTGAACTTTACACTTGGCATAATTATTACGATAACCGCTTGAGCCGGTGGAGAGCTGCAGATGTTCAGCCATTAATTCTGCAACCTTGTTTCTGGGAATTGAAAAGTATTCCGGGATTCTAGTCAGCTCTGAGAAAATTTAATACATCACATTCACTACCCTAAGAGAATTCAAGTTTTTTTCGAAATATTTTTTTTTATTTAATAAAGTACACACCAGGACAAAATGGCTGACAGTGCTAAGGTTATACATCAACCAAAAGAAATGATCAGTACATTTGTTGATGGAAGAAACAAAATATAATAAAACCAGGGATGGGGTAAATTGAGAAGGTCATGTGAGTGTATAAAATACGTTCTGCCCTTGACATGAAGTGAATATAAATGTAAGTAATATACAAAATAAAAATGTATTATAAAAATCTCAAGGGAATACATTTTTTAGAACTCTGTAAGGGACAATAAGATGGACAATAGTGTATAACTATTACCTATTAGATTAATATGTTTTCCTAGATGGGACAAGGTAGGTTTGGTTTTCCTTGTTTCGTCTAGGAAAACCTATTTGCATATTTCCCATAATTCCCTATTGGAGCACAATGGCTATAACTCTCCACACACCTACAATCCGGCCTTGATTGGCAAACTCTTACTTCATGAGCCTATAAAAATAAAATACATCTATATAGAGCCCTGGAGGACTCAGTGTATGATGTAAATTATTCATCTCTTCAGGATGTATCTGGTGGCTCCGGTGCTGATCTTGGGTGTTACAGCAATGGGGGGGTGGGGGGGGTGGAGGGTGCTAGGTTGAGCCGAACCTGGACCCAAACTTCTAATGAAGTTTTGGGTCCACTCAACACTAGTTAGTGAATTTAGACCGGCTTCTTTACCGTGATCTCATGGCTGCTTCTTTTTCTCCCATGAACACTCCTGAGTACAATTGTCTTTTCCAATTATGAGGGTTTTCATATGAGATTTTCACAAAGAACAAAAATATCAGACTGGATCTCACTGTACCAGCCTACTGATCCAATGGGCATGACCCCCTTCACACAACTCCATGCCCACTTGGGATTAGAATAGAATAGAATAGAATAGAATGCTTTATTGTCCCCACAGGGGAAATTGACTTTGTCACAACGACAACAACAACACCTCCATTCATGATCACAATTGTACATATACAAACAAGTAAAATACAACATACATATACAAATAGATAATAAAAGTTATTTTAAAAAACAGTAAAAAGTAAAAAAACACCATGGTTACGAATATAAATTACTTGCCCATTTTCACTAATACAATTGCCCTAGGTATAAGTTTTTAAAACAATTCGTTCTACATTTCATATGCAGAAACCGATCACTAAATGTGCTACGTTGACCCATCAGTGTGTTATGTAATGGGTTTTTCTCATTACATAAAATGGACTTAAATTTGGAGAGCATACGTGCACACAAGATTGACTCCCAATCCTCTGTCTTAGTGCCAACAATTGAGTTCACCTTCCTAACCAATTTCTTAAATTTGTTTAAGTCAGTCGTACGAGCATTGTTTCCCCAACATACCACCGCATAGAATAAAACACTTCCAATTACAGACTGGTAAAAGGACAACAACATCCTACGGTCCACATCAAAAGACCTGAGCGATCTTAGAAAGTACAGTCTCCCAGACGCCTTTTTGTACAATTTTTCTGAATTTATATGCCACAGTAACTTATCATCCAGATAGACGCCCAGATACTTGTAGTTGGTGACGCGTTCTACTGCGACACCCCTAATCTTTGTAGGCTCACCATCAGTATCACGTTCTTTTCGGAAACTGATTACCATTTCCTTGGTCTTAGATAAATTCAATTCCAAGCCATTTGTGTCGCACCACTCAGAGAACAAGTCAATGGTCGACCAATATTCAGACAAATCTCCCTCTTTTATGCACCCTATTATCGCAGTGTCATCCGAATACTTCTGCAAGAAACACTGACTTCTATTTTTTTGAAAGTCTGCAGTGTAAATGGTGAATAGAAACGGGGCAAGAACAGTCCCCTGTGGGGCTCCAATGTTACTCACAACCACATCCGACACCGTGTTTCCAATTTTCACCTTCTGCGGTCTTAATATCAGATAATTAAAGATCCACTGAATTAGGCCAGAACCAACCGGCTCGTCCAGACCCCGGCTCGTCCAGATGCATGTATACCCTGTGGAGCAAATAAAGAATCACATCCTCCACACCCAGACGTGGTTGGTATGCGAATTGTAGAGGGTCAAGATACGGTCCAACTACTTCAGCAAGATGTCTCAAAATAAAACGCTCAAAAACCTTCATAATTATTGGTGTTAACGCTATCGGGCGGTAGTCATTTGGTTCTCTCGGAGCCCTGACTTTTTGTACCGGAATAATACACGACGTCTTCCATAACGTAGGAACCACAGCAGCTGTAATACTACGATTAAACAGTTCACAGAAAACAGGGCCAAGTTCCCCAGAGCACATTCGAAGGATCTTCGCGCTTACACAGTCCGGCCCTGACGACTTTCTAACCTTTAATTTCTTTAGTTCACATATTACATCCTCTGCCAAAATTGAGAAACCAACATCATTATTGGCCATACTTCCCAATCTAACATCCTCCTCGTCAGTGTCCCCATCACAATCGGTACATGGGTTCCCTTCCCCTGTACTAAACCGATTAAAAAAAGGAGTTCATGGCATTCGCATTTTCTCTATCCCCTGAAAAACCACCCATCTTTGCTTGCATCCCTGTTATTAGTTTCATACCCTTCCAGACCTCACTGACCTGGTTGGCAGCCAATTTGCCTTCCAGTTTCTCTTTATATCTATTTTTACATTCACGAATCATAGTCTTAACCTGCTTCAGTGAGTCCCTATACAAGGTGGCGTAAGGGGGGAAATAGACACAATTCCTGGCCATATGCCAAGAATTGCGCCTATATCAGGGTTTTTACACCAGAAAGCGGTGCACAAGCCCTAATAATTGTGCCCCTTGGATTTGATGGATGTGGTGAAAATTACTCTGTAAAATCTTTACCAGGTCCCTAACTAGAAAAGAGACATCTTATAGGCTCCCTTGTAGAGAAAAAAAATGGATTAATAGAAGCTTTGTCAAAGTTCTCAAAAGTTCAGTTCTGGTCCAAATCTAAACAGCCTTAACCAATGTAGGTCCAATTGTCCTATAAATTGGTATACAACTCCGTAGAGTCCTTTTTTTTTTTAATAAAAACGCTTTTATTTTGTTTTGTTATTTTTTTTTGTAAGTTTTCATTTATTCTTGCCTATCTACCTCCCTAAGCAATGGCCCGCTACCGCTTTGAAAGACGCATCCTAAGCAAAGCTGAAGAAATCCAGGTTCGCCCATCACTAGTCCGTAGGCTACTTGGGTCCACGTGAAAGCATATGCTCTGTACCTGGATGTTGTATAAGAGAGATATTCTCCTTTATTTGCCTGTGCTGGGTAAATCATTGAATTTTTGGACCGAATCTGAAAGTTATGGTGAGACTGGACAACTAACCTGTGTGTATAAAGGTGCCCTCACTTTCCTCCACGTTTAAAAATAGGATTTTGTTGTTGAATTTTGGACCCCATATCATAAAAGAAGCAGGGTGACCTGGTGCCATAATTAAAACCAAAACCAAGTCAGCTATCATAAAGTGCCAATACTGCAATTTAAGCAGTAACTTATTTTTAACAGCTCTACCTCAGCTTTATAATCGTATAAGAACCCTTTACATTGAAAGGAGGAGAGGAAATTCAAATTATCAATATAGCTAGGAACATCATAGGAATCGGAGCGGGTGCTCCTCCTGTTCACAATTTGTCAATCTTCCTGAAGTCCTAGGCAACCAAAGATGTGTCTCTTTAAAACAGTACTAAGTGTAGTATGTCCTGGGCTGTCTGCATCTGCAGGAGGATACCTTGTTGCCAAACTGTGCTGAGGCAATGGCCTGGGGTGCCCATTGAGAGGGTTCCGAGTACCACCTCTGACACCCATGCCATAGGTTCAACCCTAATGATCTAAAGGGATAAGCAGATCCCTTTGGCTGAACCTGAAAGTTGTACCTGAACACTCACCCCCCTACGGTAACGCCCATGATCAGATATCGAACACCGGTGTTTCCTTTTAAATGCTGCTGACGTGACATCATAGGGAAACGACGATCCTTGAGGCAACGGTGGCACACAAGTGCCACTGGCATGTCAATGCCGCCGATGGCTTTGCTTCCGGCATTTAAAGAGGTAAGATCTAGGTGGGATGAGGAGCCGAAGCTCAAATTCGCAATGTTTAACATCGACCTAAATATTGCGTTTGCAGTTTGCTCAACACTAGTGATCTACACAGGCATCATATAGTGGCACCAGAGTATGGAGCCACAGAGACTCCTGGTGCCTTCACATGTCCTATACACATGGCCATGGCATGCAAATAACACGCCTCATACAGTAGATACCGTATGTAAAAACTTCTTCTGTGGGTTGCATGTCTCTTTCGTAACCGACTATAACTATGTTGAAACTACTGTATACAATAACTTCTAAAGTCTAAATATTGGCATCTACTTCTTTTTTTCTCTCTTTTTCCAAAGCTTTCATTATTTTTGTTCCCGAAGTTTAGCGCAGGGCAAATGATTAAAAAAAATTCCTGTTCCATTAAGGAAGCTGTAATTAGACCCCTAGGCACCGACCGAACAACATCATTGTGCAAGTAAAACCGCAAGACGTCTAGATGCACAATAGATTTACCGGCCCGCATTTTGCTCGTTACCCACGATTTTCATTTTGCAGCGGAGGATCTTTGCATTCGGATACTTTGCCAAGTGATTTCTGCTTTAAGTTGTTAATTATAGTGAATTTCTTTACATGGCGCTTATTCACAGTTTCCAGTTATCCTTCTTTTATGTTCTCTATTCATTAATCTGCTGTATTCCCATAAGTGCAAAATGGGTACTTTGCATATATTAAGCCTTTTTACAAAAGCATAAAATGGGGGAAGAAAAAATAAACAGTAAAAAAAAAAAATGAATATAATCTTCTATAATAATCTGCAAGTCATTTCTTTTTCATTTAGGATTTCTGGATACGAACAATTTTGGCCTAGAATGTTAATCATTGTGACTTTTAAAGGGATTATTTTAGCCCTGTATCTGGGCTTCAGAGGGACGGATTACAATAGGGCAATCCCAATGGAAAAGTCATTATCAGCTGGAATATAAGTGTTAGTTGCTGTTTTCCAGTTATAGTTCTATTGGATTCCAAATGTAAATTTTGGAATTTTTTGGGTTACATGAAACTTTCTATGTGAATCCATATCTGGGTTCCTAATATTATACTGAGAGATTGATTTATACTCATTTAAGCAAAGTTTATAATTTCTAGGTAGAGATTGGTAAATATATTGTCTGGTTTGTACATTTTGTAAATTTTTCCGCCACTGAATAGAATTGAAAACTTTTTGTAACTGTTTCAGGCTAATCTCTCAAAAAGGCAGCCAACTAATATGGCCATTCATCCCAAAGCTGAGGGAGGGGTAAGGCAAGGGAAAACAGTAAAGATTTATAAAAAAAAATTGCGAGAACTTTTATGAGAAATCAGTTTTTTAGAGGACCAGAGGGGGGGTTATATCCTAATTTACAAATTAATTGGAGAGACATAGTTTCTGACCAATTCCGATAGGACGCAAAAGAAATCTTTTGAAAAATTCAAATAAGCTTCTATTAACCGAATATTGGATGATTCGTCTATCTCTGTTTCTAGGCAAGGACATTTTTACTGTTAAAGGAAATCAATCACTTGAAAAACAAGCAAACAAAAAAATATAAATACTCAATCCGCTCCTCTTCATCTTGATCCCGATGCTGTCCTCTACTAGTCTTGATATCACCTATAAAAGAAGCTTATAATTAGCAGGCTGGAGCATCGGGGTTAAATGTCTGGAGCTCTGGGCTGTGAGCAAGGGAGAGGGAGGTGGTGTCACCTCCCTCATGGGAGAATAGGAGAGGGATGTGCATAATTAGTAGCCCAGAGCACTGGACATCTTGTCCCGACACTCCGGGCTGCTAATTATAGGTTTGTTTCTAGGTGATCAAGACTAGCGATGGACAGTGCCAGGATCAAGATGAAGAGGAGCAGAGATAAAGAATAAAGGGAATGATCATCAATTACATAATACAAGGGAATGATTAAAAGGCTCACAACCTTCAGCATGGTAGACAGATCTACCTTGAAAATGGATAATGACACTGTTACTTAGAGGCACTTTGCAGCCTGTTTCTATACAAACTAAGCAGAATATCTCTCTTTCTCTCTCTCTATACACACACACATATATATATATATATATATATATTAGAAAAATGTTCAACCCCCCCACACACACACACTATATTAAAATCATCTCAAATGACTCTTTAAGCCAACTCCTCTGCTATGTCTTTGTTTACAGAACTATAAGCAGTGAGTGTTACCCATTTCTGCTCTCTATTTGTTTATAGTCTGCTATAACCCTTATTTTCAAACATCAAGATAAAAGTGAGGGGGTCAATCTTCACTCCCCAGAGCTGCGTAAACAAACACAGCGAGTTTAGATGTAAATTCATAGCCAGCCAGACACACAGGCTAGAATATGGTTCTCTATAGGAGAGAGCTCTGAAGCCTGCTTTCATACAAACTAAACTGAATTTCTAAATAAAGTAAATTAGAAAAATGTTCTCAAACCCCCCCCCCCCATATTAAAAATTATCTAAAATTACATTTACACTTTAATTTATACTGGAAACCTGCACCAAATTTCTGGTACATTTTCACAGCTTTTGTTGCATCTCCCTTTCTTAAACAAATGTTGCTCAAGACATTAAATCCATTTTTGAGGCGGATTGCAAACTACAGCATTTTAGCAGATCCAGTTGAGAACAGGCGATTGTTCTTTTCTGTTACAGAAAATGTCATGGTAATTAATCACAATATATTACAACACGTAGTTATTATTGACTAGTAGGATGTAAATTTTTTTATATTTCCTGTAAACTATTTCCAATATAATGTATTTAATCCCTTCTGCTAAATGGGAATAGAGAAAAGTTACCGTGGAGGGTCGGAGCCTTTCTTAGAATAAATTGCAAGGTGAAATTCATCAAGCATTGCCAAGACCTTGTTAGCCAATAAAAATGTAAATACGGCCTCTCTATTTAGGGAATGTTTAGTATAGCCGCAGACGGGGGCCATTGTGTCGTCCTAGAAACCCGTCTATTCATACTCTATAATAGTCTCCTTTTCCACCATCAAAGCACGTCTGTGATAAAAGTAGTAAATACCAATAATATCCTAATAAAATGATATGATAGTGGGATGAGAATAATATCTATGTGTGAATATAGGACATGTTTCAATAAGCCTCCTGATATAACATACTCAGGGCTGTGAAACTGTGGAACCATACATTTCTGGTCTTGGGTTTATTCGGCACAGCTGGAGATTTTGGAATATTTATTTCCTGTAAAGTGTCCAACATAGTCTGAAAGATTTTACAAAATTACCCTCTAAAGGAGGTCGTCAACTTTAGATCTGTCTGCAGAATGTTATTCTTCCAGATTAGGAATCAGGGAATCCGATTTGAAGTTCCCAAATTCTCAGCCCCACCAGTACCACCCACGATTAGTGCTGGAACCAATCACTTGTGTTACCCCATAGAATATCTTGGCGCACACACGCTGCCTTTTTCCCATTGATCATTGATGGCATTGAGGAGCAACGATCCAAGAATGAATGGCACCACATGTGCCGCCGGCATTTCAATAGCAACACACACCAATCATGAGTGTCACCGGGGCCAAAGGCAGGTGAGCCGAATCCAAACTTCTGGTTAAAATCTGGGTTCGGGGATCCAAACCCACAGTGTTCAGCACGTATACGAGCATTACAGTGTGGGTCCACTCTTGATCCACACATTTACATATACATGTTTGGCTTCTTTAGGCATGCATGTATATGTATGCATGCTCTTGATAGGGAGACAGGAGTAAGCATTTGGCACCCAACTCTGGAGACTTATTTTCCCCTATAAATAGAAGGGTGGCCATGTTGGAATATAATAACCCAAATCTTTTTCAATTGTTTTTGAAAGGCAATTGTTATTTCAGAAAAGTTTGGACAACCCTATATAGATTGGATAATTGGTTACTGAAATCTGTAGATTCATCTGACATAAAATGGGTCAACACAAGTTCCAATGTATTCCTCTGTATTGTGGATAATTGTGGAGGTCCAACCACTGTGACCCAACTTTAATAATGAGAATGAGGGTCCCATTCACCTAGATTATTGCTGTTGTGGGTTGAGGATGACTCATGTAGCTCTGATCACCGTCAACAAAGATATCCAGTGGCCAAAGATCATGCCATAAGAATCTGCAAAATAGTCGCTCCAGGGGAAGGAGACATCCATTCTTACCATTGGTGGTGGTCCCCAATCAATCAAAGTTTTGTCCTCTATCCAATCTTGGGTCAACTCTTTAATCTATTTTAAATATCCTTATTTATAACAAAGCCAAGTTAAAGAAGTTGATTACAGTAGAGTTTTGCATAATTCTGCACAGGAATAATACATATAATTAAAGAGGCAGCCCACTTTTGATCATCCCTCCAGTTTACTGACAAGACACATGCGTCCTCCCTTAAATTCATTATTTTTTTTATCTCATGACAACATGATTTTTGTAATCTTTTGAAAATTGGGAAAATTACATTACAAGTTCTGTTTTCCTGCAGCACCATCACAGGAAAGCTAGAGCAGGTAGAGATGGTACAGGCTATGGCTGCCCATGTGAAAATTTCCTGATGAATCATGAATAATATAGGACACAGCAGTCATGAGTCACTACATTTCTTATATGTTCAGGTAAGGGGTACATAGATGGATAATAGTATTTTCTGTGCCGTGACAGTTCGAGGTGTTCAATAATCTCTCCTAATAGGGTACTTAATAGAACAGACAACCCCTTTAATCCAGTAGGCGGGTTTGTGGCTTAGAGTGATACAAGTATTTTAATAACATCCAGGTTTACTACCACACAACCCTAGATTTGTAGGCTGGATATTATGAACAGGTTCATTACACTAAAATCAAGTGTTTGGCTTAGAGTCATTTGGATGGAGCAATACACAGCGACATGAGACGCTTCTGAAATATTACAATCTGAAAGAATTTGTGCGCACCATAAAGCCGGTGTACCCAGGAGAGCCGGCACAAGATGGTTATAGTCTTCCAAATATCATGCAGTATTTAACTGTCAGGTTTCTCGCTATGAGAAAAACAAATACATTAACTTTAATTCCCAGGGTGATGGAGATTTTCTGGAAAGCCGCACAAAGTGCCAAGTAGTCGGCTCTTGCTTTCTGTGCTGTGAAATGTCAGATTTTTTTGTAATCATAGGCTCCGATAACTTTAGGTAAGTCTTAAATAATCTGTAGGGCAGAGGAAGGTTGTAATAAAACTACCTGTTATATAACTGTCTCTAGTTGGCCCAGTGTTGTGTTTCAGTCCCTTAAACAGAACCACATTGACGGCTACAGCAGTCAGAATGTCAAAGGCCTGGGGGTGCATCCTTGGTCTGATCTATGGGTATCAACCACATGGCCACAGGCCAAATCTGACCTGTGGCCTTGTGTTGTGCAAGAGCTCTGAATCCTTTCTGCTATGCTGTGCTAGTTGGGAGTGGCAGCTGTAAGTCCCAGCCCTGAAGCGGAAGGCGTGATGATGCCATCATAGCACGTCTGCAGGTTTCAGAGTCTCCATCCGGCGCACACAGGAGTAAAGAAGAAGACGGCTACTGCTTCTGTTGGGAAAGGTGAGTTAATGATTTTTTTTTTTCCACAGAAGGATATACATCGGGGGAGGGGGAAGGATTGCTGGCTGCTATGGTTGGCATCCTGGCACTCAGGTAGTTATGGGGGGCATTTTGGCTACTATTATGGGCACTCTGGCAACTATGGGGGCATTCTGGCTGCTATGAGGGGCACCCTGGCTGTTGTGGGGGATACTGCTACTGCAAGTCCACATATTAACGATGTCGGTGTCTCAGGTTATTTTAAAAACTTTTAGGCTTTTGGTTGCCCAAAAATGTCTGATGGTAATTGTTATTCTGAAGAAGTGGAACTAGTAAACAGCTCGAGTAGATACATTTGTACAGTAATAAAATTGCATTTAAAGGAAATCTACCACGAACTGGTAGACATATTAAACTACAAATACTCACCTACACTCCTCTTGATATTGATCCCGGCGCTGTCCTTCTCTAAGCTTGACACGCTGAGATCACCTTAAAAAGAGACTTAGCATTAGCTGCCCAATCAAGATGTCCGGCGCTCCAGGCTGGTAATTATGCCCGTCTCCTGCAGAGGTGTGAGACGAGGTGTGAATTCACACTTAATGAACCCCCTAAAGCTCCTGGGTCAACCACACCCACTGTACCCTACATATTACACCTCTGTGGTTTGGAGGCAGAGGACATTGTTGACCATGTAAGCCACCGGCTATCCATCACAAGACAATGTAAAGGTTGAAAAAAAACGAAAGGTTTCTGACGTAAGATCAGCTTTCAAAATGTTAAAAATTGTAAGAGTTGATACAAAATGATGATCATTACCACACAGTTTTAATATGTAACAAAGAATGAACCTTGGGGGGTATGCAGGCCTTGAATTTACTCGTAACTCATTGCTTTGAACCAGTGTTCCTTGAACTCATTTATTAGAAGGACATTATGGCTCTAGTCGTAACGACTGTAGGCAGAGATTTTCTTATAGGTTCTCCCTTGATCAAAACTCCATGTAGCTTGTAGACAATTTTCCCATTATCTGCAGAGAGATGACCCACACAGAGCAAGGTTCCGGATCAGAGAATAATACTACCATTGATATCTCACTGCCATTGTTTACTATGATAGACATCTATTGAGGAATGGGCAGGTTGATCTACATGAGTATTTGGTGACCTGGACGTGTCATAAACCCTTGGTGGTGCCTCTCGTCATAAACCCTTTTCTTATGTTGACAATTGCTTTCCTCCTCGGTGAAGAACTTTTCTTTGTAGCATCTGATTTAGTGTCTGCCGTGTCTCAATTACAGATGAACGCTCAGGCTTCATTGCACACGGTCATTAGTGAAGTATTCATGGTTCACAACAGCAGGAGGCCATTTTAAATGCCAGAGCAGGTTCCTATTGATAGATATCTTGGAATGGCATTAAGTGCTCCTAGAAGAGTCATAAAACTTATATTGATCGTGTAGGTCATGATCTAATTATAGAATAGTAAGCAGGTAATATGCCAATTAGAATTTAGGAGAACAGGAGATAATTGGACATCAACAACTTTGACATCTAGCTACAATTGAACATCATCCTTCTAACAATCTCCAGTGGTTAGGGTAATGATAATGAGAATCTGTGTTGAGTTTCTTGTATAAAGATGAATACAACAAGTAGTAGTGGTTGTAGTCCCTCTCTCCGTGAGGCTTCTACTTTTAGTGGTGAAGTGGTCTAAATCTGACTTTTGCCAAGGAGCCCCATGGTATCTTTGTACGTCCTGAATGTGCTGCCTGAAAGACATAAATCCATGTTGTCTGGATACTCCCTATCCCCCGGTTGTGTCTAGAGGAAGCTTGTTTTCCTAATGATATGAGGATATTTACAGATTTACCAAATTTTTTCCATGAATTTGATTTGCGTCCTAATTGAATCAGTCCAAACCGAGAGGTCGTAGAAGCCCTATCTGACCTCCTGGGCCCCATTTCAGTTGCAATAAAATCTCTACCAAGAGCAGCAGCCTCTCAAAAAGTAGCCGCCCTGCTGGTGAAGCTGTGTTTAAATCCATTGTGTTTAAATCATATATTTATCGGCTGGAGCCTAAACCAGACTTTTGCAATGGAGCTCCATGATTTTTCTTATGTCCCTAACAGAATTTATCAAAGTGTCTGATGCTGGATGGTAAATGTGGTGTAGCATAAGACTGTCTATTTGTACTCTACACCTATTAGTTGCATTAGCTTATGCTAGAAAATGCACCCAAATTCGGGCAAATTTGCATTACTTTTGGCACTCAACTCAGGAAAGTTGGCATTGTTTCACACACCCCACCCCATCTTAGTCATAAACTGATAAAAACTGTCTAAAACCCTTTGTGCAGGACATTTTTTCCTTAATTGGGAAGTAATTTTTTTCAGAAACTGGTTGAAGAATCGACCCCCCGATGTTTTCAAAGTATTTTTTTTCTATATCCAGTATCAGAATGTAGAAGGACATCATTGACAACCTATAACTATCCTGGATTGGTGATGACTTTAAGGCCTAAATTTCTACAGGTTCCCTTTAAAAGACCTTCATGTTTTTTGAGGCTGACATCAGTAAGATGCATGTGACTTTCCTTGTTTTTCTCCTCACAATAACATCATGTTTTGTTACCAGATATTTCACAGTTACTTAGGGAAGAAAACATATTTTTCACAGAGAGCAGGAAATGATGGCGGAGATCCACCACTCCTTCTGGAATTAGTTTTGATGGATGATTTAATGGGAGGAAATTATTTGTCAAATATTTTTGCATATTTGTAATGTTGAAGCCTAAGGATGTGTCCAAGTATTTTTCGCTCCCCACCCTGTCTCCAAATAGGAATTTATGTTTGAAGAAGAACATAACATATTGACTTGCTGAATAAGTAATTATTAAAATGAGATCTTTATTGAAGAAGCATACAAAGGTCTTCTTAAAGAAACCCTAGTTCAAGAAATATATGATAACGACAGTAAACAAATGTATTGCCCCTCACTTTTTATCAGTCTACTGAATTTTCTGAATGATTGAAATAAAGTTTTTTAGATATTCTACTAAGAACAAAGGTGATAATCTACTCAATTTTGGGCTGCTGAGATGTGGCCCTCACCAAACTGTAGTCTTTTGTCCTTGATGAGGCTACAATATTTTCCGGTGTTAACTGTAATCATGAGAGAAAAGGGGCAAAGGAAAAGAAGGGGGACATCAGATAGGCTAAGAATCACTTGACTTTAACAGTAGCCGTAACCTCCTCTCCCAGTTCCAAGCACTGTATAGATTCCAACTGCAAGAAAATCTGATCAATGTGGAGTCTGGGTGGCTCTTCACTAGTCACTCCACCTTTTTTGTGCATAGGTCATAAGTAAGAAAAAAAATTGGGCTGATACCACTTTGAACCCCCAGAGTATGAACACTGTGACAATATACTTTCAATGTACACGAGCCTAAAATTTAGAGTAATAACAGTTCCTCTCACTTCAGTAAATATGTGCCCAATGTTCAGGCCATACCCAGTGAAGCATGGTTTACTGACTTGGGATTCACCATGGACAGTGCACATGTGCCTGAGGACTCACGTCACCAGAGCTAACCATTCCCTCTCCTGAAAACTCTGAAACATGGCAACCTACAGCTGTAAAGTTAAAAGTTTTGAGTTCCTAAACCCCAGCTGCATGCTCAAAGATAAAAAGATTTAGGAACCGAAACCTATTGTCAAAGTTTTCAGGTCTTCGGGAAGCTAATCAGGGGAAATGACAGAAGCTGGACCCCCACCGATCTAATGATGACTTATCCTCGGGATAAGTCCTCATTATTTTAATGCCAGAAAACCTATTTCTGATAATTACCACCCAAATGGCAATGACACAACAAGTTGCTAAGATATGTAGGATCCTACAAAGAACCGTTTTATCTCAAGAGGAGGAGACGTATTTTATCTCTGATAAAAAATCCACTTGAGCTTGTCATATGTGTAAAGGTTCTAGTGAGCTCAGCTACATAATGACTTCTCCAGGGACCAGAAGTTAACATAACTCCAGTCACATTATATAATCAGCTCCGAATCCCTCTACCTCCAGTGAAATCCCACAGGGGCCATGTAGTTAAGCAGTTACTTCTGCTTAGGATTTTCCAATCTTTAAAATCTGCGGCTATTACAACACATGGAAGCTATGGAAACTGATATTCTCCAACTTGTTTTTTGAGTCTCGTTTAATTTAATTCGATGAAAGTTAAATTAAAAAAACACCCAATTTTATATAAGAATTTTTCAGAAAAAAAATGTTCGGCCTATGCCATTGCATGCCATGACATGGGAATGCGCTACAATAGGCAAGTTTCAATGCCATAAAGTATTTTCATTATATATGTCTTAGGCAAGGATAAGGATAATGAGCCCTGAACTAATTTCCCGCAACTGTCCCTGTCTGCATGAATCCCACCCAACATGACGGCCCCCAACTAGGCAAGTTTCCTTACTCAGCATAAGGTGAGTAATAACAAAATGGAAGAAAAAAACGTGGTAAACCAACTCAATGAAAACCAGGAGAGGTTTTCTGTAATTTAAAGCATTGAAGTCAATTTTATAGTAATGCAGCCAACCAAGTGTCCCCAGATATTCCTACACTTATATGTATGTATTTGTATTTCAGGTTTGTTGCTAGGATTGGGACACTAGGGGAGTGTCCTCACACTGCTGTGCTCTTAGATCTCTGCATTCAAATAGTTCCCCAGCTCCTGGCATCTACTATAAGAGTATCCGCAGCATTTTGGTTAATTACAAAAGCAGTCATTCACAGAGGAGAGTAGGAACTGTGGATTAGTTCAGTGGAGAAATCCCAAAGTACAGCAGTGTGAGGACACACTCCCAGAGCAGTTTCAGGAAGTTACAATCCTGGAATACAAATTAAATTTTTTATAGTCTTGATGCTATGAACAACACTGGAAACCTGTCACCACCCACATCCTCACTTATGTACATCCATGAGAATAGAGGCACCATTCTTCTACTTGAGATCCAATCATAGAGAATAAGGAGCTCCAGCATAGTCTTAGCTACCCCACTCTCTTTACTGAAGCTGACACTCCCCTCGGGAATAAGAGAGACATGTGACTCGATGAAGAGAATTCCTGAGGGAGGCGTGAATGAGGAGGCTGATTTTTCTTCACACATTCAATGTGTCTCTCAACCCACACCTTCTAGAGCCAATGGTTAATGATGTAGCAGGGCCGAGTCACACACATCCACAGTATCTCTCAAACTCCCAACCCCTCTCTCAGGAATTCTCTGCAGCCAGGTTAGCAGTGTCAGTATCAGTAAGGAGGGAGGGTTGCTTGACTGTATACTTGACCTCCCTGGCTTCATGACTTGTAGAGAGGACATAATTAAAAGTCTTTTATAGGAGAATGGTGCGATGTCAAAACTGCTGACAGACTCCCTTTAAGAGGGTAATTGTATTTTATGGGTTTTTGAACAAGTTCTCCGCCTCATAACTGTAGAATTGAAGACATCTGTCAGAGAACATGTCCTACAGTCAAACAAATTCTATGCTGGCAAAAAACTCAATTAATTGAATTGTTTTTTGGAAATCCCTTAAACATTAGACTTTGTAAGATGAAGACTGAAAGGTCTTAGTAATCCTAATTGAGTTAATTTCACATCTTCCTAATTACTTTTTTCAGAGACATTATTTTTAGGTCGATAAAATGCCTTGCTTATGGATTGCCGCAGACATACGTCACCTCAAACTACTGCGATACGTCACCTCAAACTACTGGGAATTCCCAAGTAAAATGATTTCTCTAGAATATATTTTATAGATTCAATGTAAAGAAATTTTCGAAACTGAAAACCCAGAACATGGGTTGTACGAAACATAACCTCTTGACCATGGAAATATTTTATTCCCTGTCAACCAAACTTTTTCCTTATCCACTGGTAATATATAGACACATGGAAGCTTGTCCTTTGACCCCCATCATGGTTTTTAATAAAAGCGTTCAACCTGAATCTATTCCAGCTGTGAAACTTGATAAAAAATACCCAAAGCCCCTTAGGTTAAGACTCGGTTTTCCGCAATTTTCAGTCATTATTAGGTCTACGGTCTACTGCTGTTATACATGAGTAGTCTTCTTTATTGAATGCAAAGTAATTATACATAGAGCAGAACCACACACCATGACGTGGTCTAAAGACCCTACAGCAATCATGATAATCTGTGGGCTCCTTCCATCCTGAAAAACGTTGATTTGCAGACTGATTGTTGTAGGGATATAATACGATGTTCAATCTAGATTTTATTAAACCATAGTAGATGGTGATACGTCCTCTAAATTTCCAAATGATACTTGGAGAGTGTAAAGTAGAGATAAGGTCATTGGTGGCCATATAAGAACATTCAGGAATAGTCAAGTGAAATTGGCTGTTCTTTGGTACGTCAATTGAGCAAAATATTTTTTACTTGGTGCAGATAAAGGTTTCTAAAATCTAAGAAATGAGGATATCTGTGAGGTTCTTTGGGGGACACTAAATACTCTTGCCATTCATACACACAGGGGATAGGGAAGAAGTGTATTTTGGGGCATAATCTGTAACGGTTGACAGGGTCTCATCTACCCATTTTGTATCCCAGAGACCTTTTTTGAACCCAAGAGATCAAGGAGGCCCCACAAAGTGATGGGATCTACAGTTCCCTCAAATGACAGCTGATTTGAGAAGTGTGATGTTGACTCACATCCACAGGACACCAATACAGTTTGGAAACACAATGTTAGAAATCTTTTTAGGGAGTTGAGTTTTTCTTCTCAACGGACATGATTTTTAAGCCCCCCCCCCCACACATTTGCGTTAAAACCACAACTATTTTCATTTGTATAATTTGACACTTTTTTAACTAATTTTAATAATATGACAGAAGTAGAAAATATTTTGTAATACAGGCAGTCCCCTACTTAAGAACACCTGACTTACATACGACCCCTAGTTACAAACGGAGCTCTGGATTTTAGTAATTTGCTGTACTTTAGTCCTAGGCTACAATAAACCACTAAAACAGATATCACAGGCGTCTGTAATTAAGATTTATTGTTAATCCTGGTTCTTATGATAACCCATTTTTAAAGGAAACCTACCAGTTATAATGGTAGAGGTAGCTGTAAGTACCGAGCACCAGCTCAGGGTGAGCGGTTGCCGGTACTTACTTTCGTTGTTGTTATAACCCGCTGGTATCGCGTTTTAACACTTTTTAAACTTTAGAGCAGAAGGGCTCTGCGCTGCGCGCGACCGAAGCCTCTTCTGCTCTAAAGTTTAAAAAGTGTTAAAACAGACGACTCCGCGGATTTAATAACACTAACGAAAGTAAGTACCGGCACCAGCTCCACCCTGAGCTGGTGCTCGGTACTTACACTTACCCTCATTGTAAATGGTAGGTTTCCTTTAAAATCCAAATGTCACAGAGACCAAAAAATTTTTGACTGGGGTTACAATAATAAAGTATACAGTTCTGACTTACATACAAACTCAACTTAAGAACAAACCTACAGAACCTATCTTGTATGTAACCCGGGGACTGTCTGTATGTTACATGGTAAGGAAAAGGGAACCATTATTGAAGTTGAATATAATCCTTAAAACGGAACTAATTTTTTATTTTTATAATTTTTTTTTCAATTATTTTTGTAAAAATCAAGTGTCCATAACTTTCTACTTCCTTTATTTTAGCAGTTTCTATAAATCAGCTTTCTCTCTTTATTGACACTATTGGCTTATAGATATAGAGAAATGGATTGTGGAAAGTTAGGAAGAGGAAACTAGGGAACCCATTGATGACGAGGACTGGATAAAGGCTTTCACTCTTTGTCATAAGTTTTCTTTCTCCTGTAAGTCTCAGGAGACTAATTACAAGATCTTGTCTGACTAGTACATGGTACCTGCAAAGCTACACTTGATCTACCCAGGCAGGGCCTGCCATAGAAATAAATTCTGCCCCGCCGGATAAATCAAGGAACACATGAGTGCCAAGAGATCACAAAAATACTCTTTATATCTGATTTTTTTTTATTATATCCCTTGTTTTGCATAACATGCAATTGTGTTGTCATTTTTCTGTTTTCAATACAGTTTTGATTGATAAGTAAAGAGAAATGTATAACATTTCTAATGACTTAACTCATTATGGAAAGTCCTGGGATAGTCTTATCTCCTTACAGAGATGAATTATCTTTAGCCTCATGTCCGTATCTAAGAGCTGTGCATGGAGAAGGCTGTCAAAAATACTGCTCAGTACAGGAGAGGAAAGAAGCAAAAAAGGAAGAAACATTTTATAATAATGTATTTTAAATAGTTTACTTTTATCACATGCACTGTTCATTTCTGAAAGAAACTTAGCTTAAAAGGTTTAGTAATGCTTTGAAGGGAACGGGGAACCTGTCAGGTCGATTTTGGACTCATCACAAGAAGGTCCATATGGACTGGTGGTTTAGTGTCTCAAATCACCCTTTTCAATTCCTCTCCATGACTGCATCCATACTTATGTTCATACTGGTTTCGGTAAGGAGCTCTCAGTTCCTGAACGATGTGACAAGTGAAGCCAGTGTAGTATGCCGTAGGTGTTGCACATGCTTAATGAAGCCAGGGCGTTATACTTGCTTCACTGCAGCACCGCACGACGAGGCATCAGTGCTGAGAACTCAATATGGGGTATCGGACCTCACAACAAAGAAGTATAAATGTTTTGGGGTTTTTTTAGGGTCGTGAAGTAAGAGTTCTCCTTACGGAGACTGCCAATTAAGGCTGCCGTGAAGGTGTGTGGAGACTTATAGCCAATGACACTCCCCTAGGGAATTTTGGTAAAATATGAAAAGTTTTCCAGGATGGGATAAGGAAAACCTTGCCTCATTTAGCTCCCTTGTACATCAAGCATGACCTTCAGGAAGCCGTTTTTTTTCTACATCAACGGAAAGGGCAATAGGGCAATTTGGGGAACTCAACCACATGTCTATAAGGACCAATAAACCTACAGTTGCTTTAGTGTCCCAAATCGACTTGACAGGTGCCCTTTTAGTGTCTCTTCTCATATCCCCATGTGAGACCCCATTGGTTTCAATCTTTAGTGCATGAGTGGACATTTACTATAAGAAGATACTGGGGGTCATTTACTAAGGGCCTGAATCGCTTTTTTTGTCGGGTTTCCTGAATTTTTCTGATTTGCGCCAAATTGGCCCGGGTTTTCGGCGCCGGGATGCATGCGATGGAAATCGTGGGCGCGGCCATCGGAAAACCCGACGGATTCAGAGAAATTGCGGTATTTAAAACAAAAAAAGGGTCGCTTGACACGCACTTACCTGCACCAAGAAATAGAAGGTGAACTCTGGTGAACTCCAGCGGAGCTCGGCGCAGCAGCGTCACCTAGTGAAAATTGGGCGCACGGACCTTAGTGAATCATGCCCTGACCCGAATCAGCGCCGGACAACCCGCCGCTGGATCGCGAATGGACCGGGTAAGTAAATCTGCCCCACTGTATATTACTGATGTGGATGTCCCATAACATTTCCATTTTCTTATTTAAAATGTGGATTCAGATTTTAAAAATAATTTTTGTCATTCTAATTATACATTGTTTAATAATAAAAAAAAAACCTCTGGACTACAATTAACCCCTCATTGATCATGCGTTTTGATGCCAGTAGAAGCAGCTATTGTTATACTGTCCATTGTTATACTGATGCACTGCCGATAAAGTCAAGTCATGTAAGGAAATTATATATTTTGCCAATACTAAACCTGTTAATTTTTCAGCTCATTCCCACATTGATTTTCCTCTCTGAGGGGCTTATTTAATATGCCTGTAGGTTACAGCACAAATTGTTAGACAGTATCTCGGGCCGGCAGAAATCTGCAGTCAATACAATGTAACACCCAGTTGTATGTTATTGATCCAGCCTCGAGCACACACGGATCCTCGTTTTCCATTTAAAAGACAGTCTTGTGCTATTTGTACAATGTTAATGTAATAACAAGCAGTCCAGATATACCATATGTTATCGACTAACACCAATGCATTGAGCATAATAGGTAATGTGATGGTTGAACAAGTCACATAAAACTTATAAAGGTTTTCCCTGTTGTGCTCTCTGTTTAAAGTGTTTTTCACAACAAACAAGTTAGACCCTATCCACAGGATAGGGCCTAACTTGCTGATCGGTGGAGGTCTCAGTGATGTGACCCCCACAGATCACAAGAATGAGATGTCCGATGGGGTCCCGGATACCTCCGTCGGACCCCTCGTAAATCCCTGAGATAAACGGAGCACATGGCCGTGCTTGTCCCTTCTGCTCAATTCATCTCTATGTAGCTGATGGACAATCTCCGTCAGCTCCATAGAGATGGATGGAGCAGAAGGGTCCAATGACCTCTATATAGATAACACTGACCCATCATTACATCACTACTGACAATAGATGATGTCACAGCTTATCTCCTCCACTCTTCCTGTACATGACCTTATATAGATACACTGACCCATCATTACATCACTACTGACAATAGTGATGTCACAGCTTATCTCCTCCCCTCCCTGTACAATGACCTCATATAGATAACACTGACCCATTACATTCTACCGACAATAGTGATGTCACAGCTTATCTCCTCTCCTCCCTCCCCTGTACAATGACCTCTATATGATAACACTGACCCATCAATTACACTACTGACGAATAGATGATTTCACATTTATCTCCTCCCCTCCCTGTAATGACCTCTATAAAGATAACCTGATGCATCATTATCACTAACTGACAATATATATGTCACAGCTTATCCCTCCCCCTCCCTGTACAATGACCCTATATAGATAACACTGACCCACATTACATCACTACTGACAATAGATGATGTCACAGCTTATCTCCTCCACCTCCCTGTACAATTGCCTCTATAATAGATAACCTGACCCATCATACATCACTACTACAATATGATGATTTCACCTTATCTCCTCCACCTCCCTGTACAATGACCTCTATATAGATAACACTGACCATCATTACTCACTACTGACAATAGATAGGTCCACCCACAAAGCTTGTCCCCTCCACCCCCTCCTGTACAATTAACCCTCTAGATGATAACCCTTTTTTTTTTTTTATTTCTGTTTTTTATATAAGTGTTGGTGTGGTTAGGGTAGAGTGGTTTTTGTGTTATCGATGGTTTTAGCTTCTTTTATCGCCCTGACGTTTTTCAAAAAAAGGTTCTTTTAGAAATCATGCAAATGGCAGCTAAGGGGCCCTCCAGCCCCTCCATATAACAAACTGGCCTGGAGCTCCTACTGACTCATCTTGAAATGCATTTTATTAAAGCCTTTTTTCCTTAAAAACAAGGGCCATAAGACTTAGCATTGATAGCGACACTAAAATGCTCGGGTACTTGTTATACGAGACGAACTTTCCCGATGCCCTCGAGGATCGTCTCGAATAACGCAACCCCATATTGAAGTCAATGGGAGACTCGAGCATTTTCCAAGGCGCGGACCAAGGAATCTAGCACAGGAAGCTTGGCCAAAACCTGGCGAACCTACAGAAAAGGATGGAAACACCACGGAAATGGACAGCGAAACAGCAGCCAGGACAGCAGCCCATGCGATGCATCTGAGGATGCCTTAACGCCACACCATTTATGCCAAAATTTATGCGCGCAACAGATGCGCAATGAACAGCAGTGGACAGAATGAAGCTAGATAGCTCTAAAACATCCCATAATTCGACCCTGACACATATAGGGCGACGGCATGCAGAGGCAGGGCCCAGCCAGCGGAGGGCGAAGAGAGTGAATGCGCCGACACTACCCTAAGGACTCAGGGCTTCAAACCACTGGCGTGGCAGAGAGGAACCAAGGAGAGTGAGACCAAAAGCCGCTCAAATAATATCGCCTACATGATAAAAGGTTTCCCAGTATATTTTGTGGCATTACACAGCCGGGTGGGAAGCGACAAAGTTAACAACTTTGATGTGAGAATCATGAAAAACAACCCAAATTTCAATCGCCTGACAAACCTAGACTTTCGATAAAGGGACGATTGTATGGAGGCAGCTATATCGACGACTTTTGGAGGTAAGCAATGGATGACAACGTTGTGGAGGCTGCTATGGAGACAATTTAATTTGAGATAGTAGCCTGTATGTAGGCACAGTTCCCAAACATTTTTCAAACCAGAGGAGCAGGTAGGGGCCCTCCAGTAATGGAATATGATGAGTGCCTGTATGTGGCTAGTACCCAAAAAATTCTTCAACCAGAGGAGCCAGGCTAGGTGAGCCCTCAGAAAATGAATAGAATGTGAGTAGGCCTGTATAGTGGCACAGTCCCAAAAAAATTGTTCCAAACCAGAGCCGAGCAGGTAAGGTGGCCCCCTCCGTTTAAAATGAATAGATTGATGTGCCTGATATAGTAGGCAGTCAAGTCCCAAAATTCTTCAAACCAGAGGAGCAGGTAGAGTGGCCCCGCCAAGTAAATGGAATAGATTGAGTGCCTGTATGTGGCGAGTCCCCAAAAATCTTTACAAACCAGAGAGCAGAGTAAGTGGCCCTACAGTAAAATGGAATAGAATGAGCTGCGTATGTGCGTTAGTCCAAAAATTGTTCAACTCAACCAGAAGGGCGGTAGGTGCGCCCTCCAGTAAAATGGAATAGAATTGAGTGCCGTATGCTGAGCTAGTCCCAAAAATTCTTCAAACCAGAGGAGCAAGGTAGCGTGAGCCTCAGTAAAATGAATAGATTGAGTGCCTGTATTGTGCAGTCCCAAAAATATGTTTCCAAACCAGAGGAGCAGGTAGGTGGCCCCCTCCTCCAGTTAAATGGATAGATACTGCCAGTGCCTGTATGATGAGCAGTCCCAAAAATTGTTACAAACCTAGAGGACCGGTAGGTGGCCCCCCAGAAAAATGCCGAATAGATAGAGTGCCTGTATGCTGCGCACTCACAAAAATATGCTTTCAAACAGAGGAACGGCGTATGTGTGCGCCCCAGAAAATTAAATGCATAAAGTATATAGCAAGAGCCAGTGAGGCCCCCTGTCTAAAAAATAGCCATTTTACCTCTCGCTTTTTTACTGTACAATAGAGGCAGGCCAGCGCGGAGAAGGAGGGAAAATGAGCGAGGAGGCAGAGGGGCTAGGATCAATATTCAGGTATTTAAGCTTCATTCACCTGCGGGAGATTGAGAAATTCTGAGAAATCCAGCTTTATTCAATTTTAATAAGCGTCAGCCCTGTCAGCGCTGTCAGTCGACGGCCGTGGTAAAGCTTATCGGTAGAATGCCAACAGCCTGACATGAACCCGCTCGGACAAGACGCTAGCGGAAGGGCAGGCAAGAACCTCCAAGGCACGTAAAGCGAACAGTTCGTGACACATGTCCAGTTGAAAACCATTATATTGTATGGGCAGACTGTCGCTGATCATTGAGGACGATGGTTATGGTCAGCCATAAGGACTCACTCCCTCACCATCTTTACTGTAAAGATACAGGCCCTAACTCTTAGCCGAGACTGCGTGGACAGGTGACATCGTCTTGAGGGGTGAATAAAGCCTGCAAAAAGACTTTGTAAAGCGTAACCCTTGCCAGTGATGGACAAGATGCTCATGATCCGCCTACTCTCCCTCGCTTCTTGTCCCGCAGACTACGCACTACTGCCAGCGCTTAGCGCTGTCAGAAGCGGAATACTGTTTCAGCCTGTGCACAGGGCCTGCATGGTATTCATGCCTTCTAACAATCCTTTACTACTGCAGGATGCAAGCAGTGCAAAGATTTTGCTGGTACCGTGGGGTCCAGGAAGACAGTGAACACCACGTATCGGTGCTTGAGAATAAATCCTTGCAACGCGATGGTCACGGGATAGGCACCTAGCATAGAAATGAAATCTGCCATATGCGACACAGAGTACCAACGCGTAAGAATTCCCTCCCCTCACTGGCCTCGAACTGTCCATTTACCTACCTCCTCCAACTCCTCAAAATCCTCTCTTCGTGCCCATACACGAACTAGAAACAGTGAAGGGAATCAACAATGCGTCCCCTCTTTGAGTCTCGCAACATATCTCCTCTTCCTCCTCATCCTCCTCCACTCCCCTCCTCCGCATATGCGCTGAGAAGAAACAGACCTCAGCCGGTGCTTTGGCTATCTTCAACAAGGCAATATTCTATCCCCCCGTCTCTTGGACGGAGCGCCAAGCTCCGACTCATCGTGACAGAGAGTTTTTCCAACAGGCCAAGCAGCGAGGATGGTGAGGCTGATGAATGGCGGCCATCGCCACTGACCATCTTGTGTTGACTCCTCAAAGGCCTATCAGCCACATGACAGATATCAGAATCCAAGTCCACTCCTTCATTGTAGACTGGAGGAAGCTGACTGACCTGGACTACCAGTTTGCGTGGAAGTTGACATCTAGGCAAGTCTCAATCGCGCTGCGACTTGCTGGCGTAAACTCTGGAGGATGGATCAACGTGGTCAGATGTTTGATTTCAACCTCGTGGGCACGTCGCACAACAGTAGGTGACGCGGGCGTTGGAGGGGAGAGCGGCGCTGCGCTGCCCTCGAGAGTGGACAGAACATCTGGGGCTGCGACTTACCTGAATTGCGCACAATGACACGGCGCACCTTCGTGAGCAAATCAGACAGATGGGGATGTCGTGAGGAAACGAACTGCACTATACAGATTTAACACATGCGGCCACGGCAGGAGCACATGTGTCAGTACTGCCGAGGTGCAGAGCCGCACCAGGTTACGGCCCGTGTTCACACACAACCATCAGGCTTGAGGTCTCAGCGTTGCCAGCACAGATCAGTCTGCGCCGTGATGCCTGCCTAATAAAGCTATGGGCGGTTGTGACCTTTTGTCGCCTAGGCCTAGCAGTTTGAGCACCCGCCTCAGCTGTCGCCCTTAGCGATGCCACTGCTGCCTGTGCCTAGAGCTAGCCGACTGATGGACGCCGTGCCACGGATGGTTTAGTCGGAGGAGGGGTGGAGGAGGGGTGGAGGAGCGAGGAGGCATAGTAGGCCCTGAAACACTGCGACCGAGTATGTAGGCCCCGCCAAGCCTCGCGCGTCGGCAACAGTATATGAGACAGCCCCAGAGGTGCAGACTCGAGGCCCAGCCCTCCACAAGATTAACCCAATGTGCCGTCAGCGATATATAGTGCCCTGCCCGGCAGACCACTCGCTCCACGTGTCCGTGGTCAGGTGCGACCTTGCTCAGAAACGGCGTTGAAGCCGTTAGGTCAGGGCCACGGAATGGATAGTCTTTGTACTGACACGTGCTGGTGCAGGGCTGAGGACGGACAATCGGGAAAAGTAGTGGCGGCTGGGGAACGCCGAATACCCGAGGGGCGGCCGCCCCGCCATGAGGTTGACGAAAGGCCTCGCGATCTCTACTAGCTATAGGGCAGAATCTCCAGGCCTAAGCAATCTGCGAGATGACTGCCACATTAAGGGCTTAGGACTGCGTGCCGGGTGGGTTAGCCATATATTGCGTTCCGCTCAGCGTTGGCGTATGGAGCGACTGAAAGCTGCCTGGTGGATGCTGTGGAGCGTATCGATGGAAGAGCGACGAGTGGCGATTTTTGTGCCCAGGGTCTCTGGGAAGCGCGGGCTGACTCGCGAGCTGACACCAGGGGAAAGCGCAGCCAGTGGATGTGCACGGGCCGCTGGAGGTGAACGAGGCTTGTTGCCACTGAGTGGCGGAGCTGTAGCATTCATATGCCTGCGCCATACTGGTGCGTAGTTAGCTCAGTAGTGGTGGAACCCTGCTGCAGCCTGGTTTGCAAATGTTGCACACACAGTCCGTCGACGTATCGATGTGTTTCCTAAAGACTCCACACATCTGAAGATCTAGCCTCGACCCCGCCAAGAGCCCTCACCACCGGGAGCTTCACTAGTGACAGCTGGACCCAGCTGATGACACACAGCCTCTGGCCTGCCCTCTCCGTCTGGCCCCCCACATGCCTCTTCCACCTGATTCAGGTCGAGGACTCTCCTCCGTCTCAGAAGCACGTGTTATCACCGCCCGCCTCTACCAGCTTAGGTACTGATCACATTCATCATACCTCCGAAGATCCCTCAGTCTGCCATACCCACTCGGACTTCCTGCCCTGACAACACTTCCCCCACTGTCTGAACAACCGTGTATCCCATCGTCGGACACTCTTTACACACTATCCATACGTCAAGAAGCCGTCAGTCATCCACCCACAGACTGTGACTGGTTGGAAAACCTGCAGGCAGCGGACAAATCGCCTTCAGCACCAGAACCGGAACAAGTGCGTTTGTAGACATGTGAGAAGGGTCAGAAACAGTCTCAGAGTATGCCGGTTCAAATGGAAATTATCTGAGAGGGGCAAGACTCGGGGGGGAGGAGCGCCGAGTGCCAGGAGCTGGAGCGACGTGGGATTTCTGGTGAATGGGGGGACTGGCGTGGAAGACTGACTGGTGGTGGACACAAATAGCATCGAAGCATGTCAGCAAGCCCGAATCCACTGTTCGCACTGTTCTGGCCCCTCAACAGTGCTTATACCACGAAGTCCCCAGTAACTTCAGACAGAACCTAGGCGAGTGTAGCTAGTCTGCCGGCGTTCCCCATGCTCCCTAATCAGCATGGTGTCAATGTCTTCACCCGCCCAGGACCACGGGCCTCTAGACTCCCTGCCAGTAGTAGACGCCCCCCACTGTACCCCCGGCCCTCGTCCTCTACCCTCGCCCTGGGTAACATTTTTAACATGAGAGATTTGATAACTTTTTTTTTTTACTTTTTTTTTTTTTTTTGTGTTTTTTTTGGTTTGTTGTTTTTTTTGTGTGTTATTTGTTTTTTTTGAGTTTATTTAGAACCAAACCATCCTATCTATTGCCTATGGCCCTATTTTCTAGGCCAAGTATCAAGAAGCCCACAATACTATCGCGATGAGATGACACTGGTATTGCCTAATAGAATCAACCCTACTGAATTTGAGCCACTTCAGCCTTTGCTATGGATAGGGACGCCACTAAGCGCAGAACACAGCGGTCGCAAAAAGTCTCACTACAAATAAGCCGCAGAATTGGCAAGGTACATGCATCTAGACACAGGAAAATACAGCACCAGCAGATAAAACAGAAATCAAATATATAGAACGCTACTACGTAGCTCAAGAGCCTATGGTATTCTCCCTAAAGGCCTATTTTCTAGCCCAAGTATCATAAGAAGCACACTCTATGCCAGATGAGGATGCACTGAGTATCTAGACCTTAATAGAATCAACCCCTACTGCAATTTTGACCACTTCAGCCTCTTTGCTAATGGATATTGCCGCCACTAAGCTCCGATACACAGCGCCGTCGCAAGTCCTCACTACAAATGCTCAGAATTGGCAAGTACATACACTGCAGAAACATACGCACAGGCAGATCTAACCAGAATCAAATATTACTAGACGCTACTGTAGGCTTCAAGAAGCTATATTTATTACTCCCTATGAGCTCATTTATCTAGCAAGTATCAAAGGCAAGCACACTACTATGCGCAGAATGAGATGACATGAGCTTATATGCCTAATAGAAATCAACCCCTACAGAATTTTCCACTATCAGCCTTTGCCTATTCGCGATATCGTGCGCCACTTTAAGACGCCAGAACACAGCGGTCGCAAGTACACTACAATGACTCAGATAGTGCAGCAAGACATGCACTAGCGAAACTACAGCCCCCAGCAGCATACAACCAGAAAATCAAATATATCAGAAAGCCTAATGTAGGACTTTCAAGCAGCTATTTAGTATTCTCCTATGGCTATTTTCTAGCCAAGCTATCCAAGGAAGCACACTACTATGCCAGATGAGAAGACACTGAGTTATTGCCTAATAGAAATACCAACCCTACTGAATTTTCCCACTTTCAGCCTTCTTGCCTATGGATATGCTGCCGCCCTAAGCGCGAACACAGCTGAGTCGCAAAAGTTTCACTACAAAATATGCGCAGAATGCAAGTACATGCACTGACAGAGAAGAAACTAAAGCGACCAGAGATCAACAGAAATCAAATATATGAACTCTTACGTAAGGCTTCAAGAAGCCCTATTGTATTCTCCTAGGATATTTTACTAGCCAAGTATACAAAGAGAAGCACACTACTATCCCTAGATGAGGATGACACTGAGTATATGAGCCTAATAGAAATCAACCCCTACTGAATTTTCCCACTTAGCGCTTGCCTAGGGATATGGTGCCGCCACTTAAGCGCAACGAACACAGCGGCTCGATACAAGTCTCACTCAATGCTCAGAATTGGCAAGTACATGGCACTGCAGAAACTAAAGCCACCAGCAGATCAACCAGAAATCAATATATAGAACGCTACTGATAGAGCTTCAAGAAGAATGTTATTCTCCGATGGTATTCTTACTCGCAAGATCAAAGGAAGCACATACTATGGCCCAGATGAGATGACCTGATGTTAGTGACCTAATAGAAATCCACCCCCTAAGGAATTTTCCCACTCAGCCTTGCTATGCGATATGGCCGCACTAAGCCGCAGAACACAGCGGTCGCAAGTCTCACTCAATTGCTCAAGAATTGGCCCCAGTACATGCACTGACAGAAACTAAAGCCACCGCAGATCAACCAGAAAGTCAAATCTATAGAACGCGTACTGTAGCTTCACAGAAGCTGTTTGATTCTCATATCGCCCGCTATTTTCTAGCCACGTATCAAAGGAAGCACACTATACTAGCCAGATGAGATGACACTGAGTTAGTAGCCTAATAGCAAATACCAACCCCTATGAATTGATCCCACTTAGCCTCCTATGGCTATGCCATATATGGTGCGCACTAAGCGCCAGAAGCAACAGCGGCTCTGCAAGTATCACTACAAACTATGCCCGCAGAATAGGCAAGTACATGCACTGCAGAACTAAGCCACCAGCAGATCAACCAGAATCAAATAATAGAACCGCTAACTGTAGGCTTCAAGAAGCTATATGTATTCTCCTATGGCCTATTTCTAGCCAAGTTATCAAAGCAGAAGCACAACTACTATGCCAGATGAGCATAGCAACTGAGTTAGTAGCCTAATAGAAATCCAATCCCTACTGAATTTCCACTTCGCGTCTTTGCCCTTGGATATCGTGTTGCCACTAAGAGCTAACACAACCGGTTAGCACGTCCCCGCTAATACTCACAAACAATGGAGTAAAAGATGCAAATTAAAAATAAAAAGTAGAACGTCTATGTAAGCCCTAAGAAGGGCTGTTGGGTTCTTTGAGAAATCACTCCTGCTAACAGAAGCTAATCAGCACACACCCTAACGCTTTCTCCTAGAGAACAGCAGCACCAGCTCTCTACCCGAGCGGCATGCCAGGAGACGAGAATGATCCGCAAGCAGCAGGCGGCCAGAGACGTAGTCTATCCCAGGGTCACCTGCATACTGGCAGCCAACCACTGCTACGACGCTAGTCAAGCCGGCTACCACGTCATGCTGAGGTGGAGTGCAGAGTACTCCTGAGCTTGTGAAGGCTCTGTTTTCTGGCCGCCAAAAAGCCAAAAAACGGAGCGGAAGCTGCCCATTTTCCTCGACAGCTGGGACCCCCAAAGATATTCGTTTACGAGAACCGAGCAGTATCGAGTACCCTAATGCCTCGAACCGAGCATCAGCTCGGACGAGCATGTTCGCCATCACTCTACCATAAGATCGCTTGAAAGAAGAGCAGATCGGCCCAAAGGGAGCACGCACAAGTAATAGCTAGGTGTGCCTTGGTTTACAATCCTTCATCCTGTAGTAGATTGTCCCCTTAAGTTGAAAAGAGATCCCATTCTCAATCTTTGAACTTTGCAAAAATAGGAAGATCCTAGCCACAACCATTTAAGCAGCATTTAGTTAGGAAATGCTTGGACAGTGCTCAAGCATCTTCTGATATAAACATTGATACATACTTGTAGCAAACTAAGAAGCGCTATGCACACAACTGTAATGATTATGCCACGTGAACCGACCCATATGGACTTCAGTATGTACATGGTTCGCCCGTTGCGGTGAGCATGCCGGTGTATCACTGCCCACTGTGACCGAGCCTGCTAACTGCACATGCGAAAATTATACAGCAGGTCCTACTTCTGTAGTGCCTGCCCGCCAAGCCTATGGAGATGTGAGGGGCCGGGACCAAGGAGGGCCATTGCCTCAATCCCCCCCAGCTGCCCAAACCGCCAAAACAGCGACACAACTTTTCCCATCGTTTGCGGCCTTTTTTTTAGCCACATCTCTCTCTACGGCCCTACATAGCACATGACCACGCTGCCTAGGAGAGAGATTTGTAAATAAAGTGTATGAACCTATGCGGGAATAGAATTGCTACATTTGCACAGCTATAAAGCAACCGATATGTTTTAGTAACAAAATGTTATACCCCTCTCCATTTTAAGAAGGTGTATTGCTCCCTTTAGCCTAGGTAAAAATGCCCTGTAAAAATAGGGCTCTGCTGGCTCTGTGGTGCGATATCTGAATATTACTGATGATTATTTCCCTGATCGATAGACCATTTGTCAAAAATCTTGTCATTCTTAATACCCGTTATGCATATTTGCATGATCATGCTTTACTTGGTTTTGCACCTGATTGTCGTTAGTTTCCCATGCCCTTAATCCAAGGATATGAGACAGTAGCCCCGTTGTACGCCTCTGTGTTTAGCGCCAGGACTCGGCAGGAAGGCAGGCGACAGAGGTCTGTTAAGGAAGCTCATGCCCTTCTTCCTCTGTCTAACATTTTACCGTTTAGATATCAGAAACAGTGTTAGAGTGGAAAAGCAGACCCCCTCTAAATGCTCCACAGACAACTGCCATTTGTCGAGAAACACCATGATGATTGCCAGGAATGAAGCATGATGCCATGAGAGAATGTGCCTGGTGAATCGACACTTGCGACTGCCGAATAGTAAGGAGGAAGGGTGCACCCAAGAAGCAAGGCAATGGTGGCCAATGAACAAAGCTGTGATGACGGTACTATAACAGTGACCGGGTTGAGCCCATACACCCGAAGCTGATAGCGGTCCGCCCATCACATAGCTATATCCTCTTTAAGGACCTGGAAGACTAAAGTTATTAAGTGTGAACATCAGCTAATAACCCATAGAGGCATCATTGCCTGACTAAGCAGGAAGCGTTACTTGACTTGTGCTTTCTGAGAAGTTTTTATAAGTGCAGGACTTTCCGGGGAATTAAACATTCAGCGATTGTACTTCAGCATCTCCTAGGCAGCTCATTTAGCTACGAGAAGCATCTTCAAGACACTTATGGTCGACGTCAGGAAATATAAAGTGGAGGCAGCGCGTCGGGACTCTGGTACATGATGTTCAGCTAGCGAGCCACATTTAGCCGTTCGATGATATGCAGTAGCAGCATGCCGGCGTTACATGTTTAAATCAAATGTAGCCATGCCCCGCGCACTATCTTAGCAGAATGTAAGAGATAGAAGGTATATATCACATAGGAATTTAAGGAACTTTTCACGTTACATGTACCCATCAAAAAAAATTAGGGCTTTCTTTGAAGCATATAGTACAATCAGGATACACAAGAAAGAAAATGTACAAGACTTTATTAGGAATCAGGCGTTTTGAAGTAACTAGGGCTCAGTTTTGACTTCATGTAAGAAGGCACACCCGGTTAGACAGCGTGAGCACAGATGCTGCGTCAATCTGCAACTATTGCGTTACATACATCGATCCTTGTGTTGTAAGAGTAAACCCTAGGCAGAGACTAGAACAGTGCTATCATTGATACATATGAGATGGATGCAAGGAAACTGCATAGACCCACATAGAGGTATACAGAATCTACGGTAGAGGATGTTAGCAAGGACTGGCCAGTTAATTGTGACTTTTATATCCCATCTACAACACCTTCTAGTCAAGTACGTGAGCGTTGATATATGAGTTGAGCTTATACCGGCAATACTAGCTTAAGCCTCCAGACAGGAATAGTAAAAGGTTATAGTTTCAACGAGCAAAAAGTGGTATCCACGCCCCGCTTCTAGCGAGAAGTTGAATTATAAAATACTTATTTTAACAATCCAGATAAAACTTACACAATGGCATGGTAACATAGGATGAGTGACCACAGGCTTATAACCGACGCCGTTCAGCTACTTTACGGAGCTTTTAGTCCTAGTTTGCAAGCTTTTATTATAAGAGAGCTATTTAAAGATCGCGCCTCAGTGCGGAGTTGTGACGTCACCGGCACGTGATAGTGCAATCACATGACCCGGACCTGTGCACTTCCTAAAACATCATAACACTTTCTCTCTGAGACGCATGATAGTAAACAATATTAAATAGAAAAAGAACAAAATATCACACAGGGTAGAGAAGATCATGCTAAGGTAAGTATATGAGATAAATGATTTTAAATGAATACGACAACTATAGACATATGCATGTATCAGCCGGTTGACCTGGGCTTCCTGATGCCAAAAAAAACGGTCACAATGATTCTAGACAAATGGGGCTTGCTAAAAATAACAGACCATGTCACAAAATTACGGAATTGTTATGGAAGACCTAATTACTCGATAACACAAAATTAAATCTTGACACAGTTTAACCCATGACCGAAGTGTTGTGATGCTGTGATGACAAACATTCAATATGTTTCTATGCCATGAGTTTTATCCTGTGATCTCCCCCCCTAAAAGGTTATAGTGTATTATTAACACAATAGCAATTGTATGCCGCTATGGTCAAAGCGAATAACATGAGTTGTATCACCGCTAAGACCTAATGAACAGGTACGTCTGAATCTAGTGTTGGCTGCACAATTGCTCCAGCACATTTTCTATATTGTCACCAATTTAACCGACTGCATGCAGTCGTGAGCCTTTGCTTAGGGCTTTTATTATACTCACAGAGAAGCCACAAGATAACTTAAGCATAGTTGCTTCTACTACGTTCATACCTATAGTATCTTGCCGTGAACTAATCCTTTAGGACTCTAAAACTGGCCATACTCTATAACTTATGATAACTTATGCCCCCACGATATGGCATTTGAAAACTTCTATACTTATCCTATATCCAGGTGAGCAAAAAAATTGGAATGTAGAAATGGTCATTGATGAGTGAATTTATATGATTAGACATACAAGATGCGTTAGAATATTACAAGTTAGTCCATCCCTTTGAGATAGCTATCATGTATCTCTATGGTCTCTACCATAAACAAAACTGCCAGGAAAAGAAAGGGCTAAAAATGTGAATTCATCATTAATTTTACTTCCTTCCATAATTTACCATTCTTATTATGACTGTTTATTAATAGTATAATTTCATACTCAGAGAAATCAGCTGCCTCATATTTTTATGTAGTGATTTCCCAACATCAGTTGTTACACAAAACAGTCAGTGAACTGAGAGATAGTGGGGATCGTCACAACTCATGTGCCTTTAAATTGTATCAGCATTCACAGCCGATGACAAAGTAGTCCACAGGATGCCCAGGGTAGTCACATGATGGCACATGTAGTTTAATTACTATGACAGCTCGCCACAAGCAAAATAATCTGTAAAGCAGACCCATGAGATTGGTCTGGCCCCAAAATGCCAAATTAATTTTAGGGGCTGGCGAGGAATTCATTGCCAGACAATTAATTAAGAGAGGAGTCTTATGGTTACAATTATAAAGATTTTTTTCATATGTTTGCATACTTTTGATAGTTGATGGGAATATGGACATTAAGGCCCTGCCCGTATGTCTACCAATAAACTTGTTCAAGCAGGGGAATCCACTTTGCGGTTAGCGCTTTGGCCTATCCTCTTGAAGACTACATAAATTAGGAAACTGTTCCAAGCAAATTATGACAGTGATCGCGTGTGTGTATGGTAAGGACAGGTGAAATAATTGATTGGCTATGAAAGATGATATGGTTAGTTTTCGATATAGATCCCCCTACTTGAAGACCAGGTTGCGCCATAGCTCATAGATAAAGACGACTAGTATAGGGTCACCTTAGTTTTTTACTAGAAATTGCAACTTCTTAGCCCAACAGTTGATAAAATGTCGTCTTACCCACGTAGTCGGGCGGCTTTAGCAAAACTTTAATTCATTAATTATGCTCATTGCGTGACAAGATGAGACATACTGCAGAAACAAGAACAACACAAGCATTTCCTAAATGCTACCGAATCGCAAAGCTTGTTATAAACTTTAAACTTGAGGCCATAATTATTACGGCATAAACCGCTTAGAGCCGGTTGGCCGAAGCGTGCAGATAGTTCAGCCATGAATTCATGCCCACAAACTTGTTCTGGCAAGTGAAAAGTATGTCCGGGAATCTAGTCATGACCCCTCTCACGAGAAAATTTAATAAATCACATTCACTTACCCTAAGAGATTCAGGTTTGTTCGAATATTTTTTGTTATGGTTAATAAAGTACACACCCGGACAAAATGGCTCGACAGTAGCTAAGCGTTATCACATCAACAAAGGAAATGATCAGTAAATTGTTGATGCGAGAAGAAGGAGAAACAAATATATAACCAGGTTTTGATGTGGGGTAGTAAATTGAGAAGGGCGTCATGTGCAGTGGATAAAAAATACGTTCTACCCTTGACATGAAGTGAATATAAATGTAAGTAATAGACTAAATAAAATGTTTTCTAAAAATGTCCAGGGAATACATTTTAGAACTACTGCATAGGGGACATAGGATGACACTTTTTTTTTAAAAAAACACTTTATTGTTTTGTTATTTTTTTGTAAGTTTGTCATGTTTTTTCGCCTATCCCCCTCCCCAAACCAAGAGCTCTAACTACCGCTTGAAGACGACAATCCTTAAGGCGAAGCTGAAGAAATCCAGGTTTTCATCATCACTAGTCCGTAGGTAATTGGGCCCCCGTGAAGCAGATGCTACGCCGCATCCACCGTGATGGTCATAACAGTGTATCGATGCATTGACTACACTTTGCTCATCATAACAGCAGAATGCAGTACATACAGTACTGAACTCAGCCGATCAGAGTTGAAGTGTGTCTGGCGCCGAATCTGCAACATCGGATTATGGCGTGGTGAGAGACTTGGACCAATGAGTGACGATGCGTTGTCGTTTACTATCTTTTCTGCGCTGTTGCTGATCACCTTTAACACCCAGATTGTTGAAAAATACGTCATTGTGGTTTTTCGTGTTCCATATTTGTTGAAAGTCTGTTGTGCACCGCTGTATAGTATCCACCACACACGACTAGCAGCGTGGGTGCACCTGGTCTGCCATAATTAAAAACCAAACCAGTTAAGCCGATCGTAAAATCGCCCAAAGACTGTCATTTATGGAGCTAATTTATTTTACAGCTATACCTCAGCTTTAATGGCGTTATTATCACCCGAACTCACTATCCCCCTTCTTTCTGATTCTCTGAATTCGTCTCCTCTAAGGTTCACCAACACGACTCATCCCTGTACCGTTCACTTTATTTACATATAGTAGATCAAGCATAAGCTTATGTCCACCTGAGTGTTGAATGGAACTGCAGTTTTTGAGGAGAGAAGATCACCTTGTTGCACCAAACTGCTGACCTGAGGCAATGGCTAGGAGAGCCCACTGCGAGGTTCGCAGTGCCACCTCGAACACCAATGCCATAGGTAAAGGAGAAATAGGGATCAAGCAATACCCTATTGGCACTGAACCTGAACATGTACCTGAAACCTCCACCCACTTCGGTACACCGACCCAAGATCAGAATCAATCACAGGTTTGCTATTTAAATGTTAACGACGTCTGGGAAAGAATCGGAAGGTACCTTGAGGCATGGATGGCCACACACGGAGCCACTGGCATGTCAGTTTGCCTCCGGTGGCTTTAGCCCTTCCGGCATTCAAGAGATCAGATCCAGATGCGGGCTTACGCAGGATGTTGAGCCCGAAGCCCAAACTCGCAATGTTTTGTTTAACATGCCACGACCTTACCATGCAGTTGCGGCGTCTGCTCATAACCGATGATTATATAATAGGATCATCTAGGTGACACTAGAGTATGGCCACAGGGACTCCTGAGCGCATGCTTCACATGTCCATACACATGGATATGCATGCAAATAACACGTCTCATACAGTAAGTATCATTATGAAAATTATATCTGTCGGCGTTGCGGGATGTCTTGCATGTCTCTTTCCTAACCCACTTAACTATGTATGAAACTACTGTATACAATGGGCGCAGATGTACTTACCGCGTTCCATTCGTGATCCAGCTAGCTGCGTTTTCTGCTCGGGATTCGGCCAAGTCCGGCAGGCATATTAAGAACGCGGTAAGTTCACTCGCCCGTCCACAGGTGACGGACATTGCTAGGCCTGAAAGCATCCCCCTAGAACGCGCTGGAGTTCCACCGCCTCGGGCTGAGTGAAGGGTAGAGCGTCCCGAGCGTCAATTTCCGACCCTTCTTAATGCCCGGCGGTTCATTTCAAATACGATGGGTGATTCGTTCCGAGCCACACCCCCCGATTCCGCCGCCGCGCATTGCCCTGCGCCGATGCTCCACAATCCGATCGCATAGTATGCCGTCAAAATCCGCGAGAGGCAAGTCAGGTACAATTGCGCCGCAAATCCGGAAATATCGGGAAACACGTCTGCGAAAAAGTGAATCGGGCCCTTAGTAAATGACCATGACTTCTAAAGTCTCCAATATGGTATCATACTTCTTTTTTCTCCTCTTTTTCCATCGCTTCATTATTTTTGTCTGAAGTTAGCGCAGGTGCAAATGATTAAAAAAATTACTGTTCCATTAAGGAAGCCGCCCCTAATTCAGACCCCAGGCACCGACGCCGACAAAACCATAATGATGCAACAGTAAAACCGCAAGACGTTACTAGAGCACAATAGATTTAACGCGACCAGCATATTTGCTCGTTACCCATTGATTTTCATTTATAGCAGCGCAGGATTTTGCATTCGGATATTTGCCAAGTGATTATGTTTTAAGTTCGTCAATTATAGCTGAATCTTAATTTACATGGCGCTTATTCACAGTTTCCAGTTATCCTTCTTTTATGACTCCTTAATGTTCATTTAATCTGCTTGCTATTCCCATAAGGGCAAAATGGGTACTTGGCATATATATAAGCCTTTTTACAAAGCATAAAATGCGGGGGAAGCAAAAAATAAACAGTAAAAAAAAATGAATATAATCTTCTCATAAAAGTCTGCAAGTCATTTCCTTTTCATTAGGATTTACTGCATACGAACAAATTTCAGGCCCTAGAATGTTAATCATTGTGACTTTAAAGGGATTATTTAGACCGTATCTGGGCTCAGAGAGTGACGAGATTACAAAGGGCCAATCCAATGGAAAAGTCATTATCAGCTTGGAATATACGTTATCGGATATGTTGCTAGTTTTCCCAGGGTATAGTTCTATGGATTCCAAATGTAAATTTAAGAATAAGTTTTTAGGGTATACATGAAACTTTCTATGGTCTGATGATGAATACCATATAAGGGGCTCCTAATTATCTATACTAGAGAGATGAGTTATACTCATTTAAGCAAAGGTTATAATTTCTAGGTAGAGATTGGTAAATATATTGGGGCCAGATTTTTACTTACCGGTCCATTCCCGATCCAGACCGGCACGAAGTTCTGATGCCTCTAGCGATCGGGTCGCGCCGGGATTTTTATGAAGGCCACCAGGTGACGCGCTGCTGCGACTGAAAGTCATTCTCATCGCGCCGGAATGCACCACTAGGACCAGGTACGAAGGTAGCGCCTCACCAAGCGACACTTTTTCGCGTTTTTTTAAATGCGGCACGCGTATTTTTGCCAGAATAACGTTACTGCGTTTTAGTCTCTGCCCACGCCCCCCCAGGATTGACCGTTCAGCGCATGCCGGCGACCGATGCACCACAATCCGATCGGAGCTGCGCCACAATCCTTTGTTTTTTTCTCTTTTTTTCCGGGGGCAATACAGGGGAAATCAGCGGCAAATCGGAAAAATTCGGGTAACACGTCGGCCCGGGAAAACGCGCAATCGGGCCCTTAGAAATGACCCCCATAGTCTAGGTTTGTAACATTTTGTAAGAATTTTTCCAGCCAAGCTAGAATAGATTGAAAACTTTTATGCAACTGTTTCATGGCAAATCCTCTCAAAAGGCAGCCAACATAATATGGCTTCATTCAACCCCAAGCTGAGGAGGGGTAAGGCCAAGGGAAAAACAGTAAAGATCTTGCTAAAAAAAAAAATTGCTAAACAAATAGGAACTTTTATGAGAAATCAGTTTTTTAGAGAGACCAGCCGGGCGGTATATCTAATTTACAAATTATTGGAGAGACATAGTTCGAGACCAATTCGATAGCTAGACCCAAAGAAATCTTTATGATAGAAAAATTCTAATAAGTCTATTAGCCCAAATATTGGATGATCGGCTATTATCTTGTTTCTAGGCAAGGACATTTTACTGTAAAGGAAAGGAAACAATCACTATGAAAAACAAACAAAGAAAAAAAAAACTAGAAATACTCAATCCGCCCTCCTCTTAATCTTGCATTCACGATAGCTATTGTACTCTAATAGTCTGATATCACTATAAAAGAAGATTATAATTAGCAGGCTGCGAGCTCGGGACAAGATGTCTGCGAGCTCTGGGCTGTGAGACAAGAGAGGGAGCGGCATATAATTAGAGCCCAGAGCACTAGAAATCATAGTCGCCGCAACTCTACCGCGCCGCTGCCTAAATTATAGCGTTTGTTTCTAGGTGATCAAGACTAGCGATATGACAGATAGCCAGAGCAAGAATGAAGGAAAGGACAGTCGAGATAAAGAAAAAGGAATGATACAATCAATTACATAAGGAATACAACGGTAATGATTAAAAGGCTCCAACCTCAGCATGACGTAGACAGATCTACTTAGAAAAGGCGCATAATGACACTGATACTAGAGGCACTTTGTAGCCCTGCTTTATATACAAACTAAGACAGAATATAACTCTCTTTCCGTCTACTCTATACACACAGCATATATATATTATATCTATATATAATATATATATATATAATATATATATATTAAGAAAATGTTCAAACACCCCCCCACACACACACGATATTAAAATCATCTCCAATGACTCTTTAAGCCAACTCCTCTAGCTATTTCTTTGCTATTACAGACTATAAGCAGTTGAGTGTACCCATTTCTGCTCTCTATTAATGTTAATAGCTGACTATAACCCTTATTTTCAAACATACAAGAATAAAAGGATTGAGGAGGAGGTCAATCTTAAATTTTTTTTCCCCAGAGCTGCTGTAACAAACAAGCGCAGTTTAGATATGTAAATCAATAGCCAGCCAGACACACGGATGGAATATGGTGATCTATAGGAGAGAGCCTACTGAAGCCTGCTTCATACAAGCTAAAACTGAATTCTAAATAAGTAAATTAGAAAAGCTCAACACCCCCCCCCCCCCTATTAAAATTATTCTAAATATTTACATTACACTTTAATTCTATACTGGAACTGCCACCAAATTGTACCTGTTATGGTTACATTTTCACAGCTTTGTGCATATACCTTTCTTAACAAATGCGACTCAAGGACCATTAAATCATATTTGAACAGGCGGGATGCAAACTACAGCATTTTAGCGAGATAAAAGTTGAGAAACAGGCGATGGTGTTTTCTCAGTTACAGAAAAGGATCATGAGTAATTAATCACAATTATATTACAACACGTAGTTAGTAGGACTAGTAGGATGTTAATTTTTTATATGTACTGCGAAAACTATTTCAAAATGTATTTAATCCCTATGCTAATGGGATCCATCTGCGTTCTCTACTCTGCGTTAGAGAGAAAAGTTAACCGTGAGGGTCGGAGCCTTCTTAGAATAATTGCAAGTGAAATTCATCCAAAGCGTGCAAGACCTTGTTAGCAATAAAAATGATAAATACGGCCTCTCTATTAGGGAATGTTAGTATAGCCCAGACGGGGGCAATGGTGTCGTCCTAGAAACCAGTCTATCATACTCTATAATAGGTCTCCTTTTCCACCATCAAAGCAGTCTGATGTAAAAGTAGTAAATACTAATAATAGCCATAAAAATGATATGATAGTGGGATGAGAATAATATCTATATGTGAAGATGGACATGTTTCAGTAAGCCTCCTGATATAACATACTGCAGGGCTGATGAAACGTGGAACCATACATTTCTGTCTTGGGTTTTATTCGGCACAGCTGGAGATTTTGGAATATTATTTCCTGTAACGTTGTCCAAAATTAGTCGGAAAAGATTTTACAAAAAACCCTCTAAAGGAGGTCGCAACTTTAGATTGTCTGCACAGAATGTTATTCTTCCAGATTAGGAACAGGAAATCCATTGAAGTTCCCAAATGCTCAGCTCCACCAGTACCACCAACGATGAGTGCTGGAACCAATCCTGTTGTTACCCTATACAATATCTTGGCGCACACACGCTGCTGTTCCCATTGATCATTGATGGACATTGAGGAAGAGAGCACGATCCAAGGAAGAATGGGCACTACGTGTGCCGCCGCATTTCAATACCGACATACACCAATAGGAGTGTCACCGGGGCCAAAGGCAGGTTGAGCCAAATCCCAAACTTCTAGTAAAATCTTGGTTCGGGGATCCAAAGCCACAGTGTCAGCAGGGATACGGGGAGGCATTACAGTTGGGGTCAACTCACACTACTCTTGAATCAGCCACATATACATACATGGTTGGCTTCTTTAGGCATTGCAGTATATGTATGCATGCTCTTGATTAGGGAGACGGAGTAAGCATTTGGCACCCAACTCTTATGGAGAACTTATTTCCCCTATAAATTGAATGGTGGCCATGTTGGATATAATAGCCCAAAATCTTTTTCACTGTTTGAAAGGCATGTATTTCAGAAAAGGTTGGACAAAACCCTTATCGATTGATAATTGGTTACTGAAATCTGTAGATTCATTGACATAAAATGGGTAAACACAAGTTCCTGTATTCCTATGTATTGTGGATAATTGTGGAGGGTCCAACAATGTGGACCCAACTTTAATAATGAGAAGGAGGGTCCCATTCACCTAGGATTATTGCTGGTGAGGGTGAGGATGACTCATTGTAGCTCTGATAACGTCTAGAAAGATCCAGTGGCCATAGATCATGCCCAAAGAATCTGCACAAATAGCGCTAAGGGGAAGGAGACCATCCATTCCTACCATTGGTGGTGGTCCCCAAGCAATCAAAGTTTTTCCTCTATCCAAGAGCGTCCCCAACCACGGTCATTATTTCTAGTGACAACCATGATTTTGTAATCTTTGAAAATTGGGAAAAATTAACATTACAAGTTCTGTTTATTTTCCGACAGCACCATACAGGAAAACAGAGCAGGTAGAGATGGTACAGGGCTATGGATGCCCATGTGAAAATTTCCTGATGAACATGCATAATATAGGACACAGCAGTAGTGATGAGTCACTACATTTTTCTATGTTCAGGTAAGGGGTACATAGAGGATAATAGTATGTTCTGTGAAGTAGTGACCGTTCGAGGTTGTTCAATTAAAAAATCCTTTCCTAATAGGGTACTTGATAGAAGGACAACCCTTTAATCCAGTAGGCGGGTTTGGGGCTTAGAGTGATACAAGTATTTAATAACATCCAGGTACTACCACGCAACCTAGAATTGTAGGCGGATATTATGGACAGGTTTTTTCATACACTAAAAATCAATGTTTGGCTTAGAGTCATGTGGATGGAAGCAATACAACAGGCACATGAGACGCTTCTGAAATATTACCATCTGAAAGACATTTGTGCGCACATAAAGCGGTGTGACCAGGAGAGCCGGCAAAAGATGGTTCTTAGGTCTTACAAACTTATCATGCAGTTTTAACTGTCAGGTTTCTCGCATATGAGAAAAAAACAAATACATAACTTAATTCCCAGCGGTGATGGAGATTTTCTGGAAGCCGACCAAAGTGCAAGTAGTTCGGCTCTGCTTTCTGTAGCGTGAAATGCAGATTTTTTTGTAATATAGGCTCCGATAAAACTTTAGTAAGTCGTAAATAATGTAGGGCAGAGGAAGGGTTTGTAATAAAACCTACCTGTTATCTAAACTGTCTATAGTTGGCACCAGTGTTGTTTCAGTCCCTTAAACAGAACACATTGACGGGCTACAGCAGTCAGAATGTCAAAGGCCTGGGGCGGCATCATTGTTGTATATGGGTATCAACCACAGGCCACAGGCCAAATCTACTGTGGCCTTGTGTTGTGCAAAGAGCTGGAAATCATTTCTGCTTGCTGGCTAGTTGGGGAGTGGCAGCTGTAAGTCCCAGCCCTGACGGGAAGAGTTAATGATGCCTCATAGCCACTGTCTGCAGGTTCGAGTCTCAACGACATCCGGCGCACACCGGAGTAAAGGAAGAAGACGGCTACGCCTTCTGTTGGAAAGGTGAGTAATGATTTTTTTTTTCCACAGAAGGATATACATTGGGGGAGGGGGAAGGATTTGCTGGCTCCTATGGTTGGGCATCCTGCACTCAGGTAGTTATGGGGGGCATTGTGGTACTATTATGGCACTCTGGCAACTATGGGGGCATTCTGGCGCTATGAGGGGCACCCCTAGCTGTTGTGGGGGATATGCTACTGCAGACACATATTAAACGATGTGGTTGTCTCAGGTATTTTAAAAAATTTTAGGCTTTGCGTTGCCCAAAAAACTGTCTGATGTAAGTTGTTATATGAAGAAGGGGAACTAGTAAACAGCCGAGAGATAAATTTGTACAGTAATAAAATTGCATTTAAAGGAAATTACCCGAACTGGTGTAGACCTATTAAACTACAAATACTAACTACACTCCTCTTGATATTGATCCCGGCGCTGTCTTTTATAAGCTTGACACGATGAGATCACCTTAAAAAAGAGACTTACATTAGCTGCCCAATCGAGAAGATGTGCTCCGGCGCTCCAGGCTCGGTGTAATGATGCCCGTCTCCTGACAGAGGGTGAGCCGAGGTGGGAATTCACCACTTAATGAACCCCCTTAAAGCTCCTGGGTCAACCACACCACTGTACCCTCATATTCACCTTTGGTTGGAGGCAGCGGACATGGGACCATGTAAGCCACCGGTATTCCATCACAGGACAATTAAAGGTTGAAAAAAAACGAAAGGTTTCTGACGTAAGATCAGCTTTCAAAATGTTAAAATTGTAAGAGTTGATACAAAAGGATGATCAAATCTGACTGTGGCTTGTGTGTGCAAGAGCTCTGAATCCTTTCTGCTGATGCGTGCTAGTTGGGAGTGGCAGCTGGTAATCCCAGCCCTGAAGCGGAAGGCGTATGATGCCATCATAGCAAGTCGGCAGGTTTCAGAGTCGCATCATCCGCGCACAAAGGAGTAAAAAGAAGAGGCCTACTGCTTCTGTTGGGAAGGTGAGTTATGATTTTTTTTTTCCACTAGAAGGATATACATCTGGGGGAGGGGGAACGGATGTGCTGGCTGCCTATGGTTGGCTCTACGTGCACTCAGGTAGTTATGGGGGCATTGGCTACTAATAGGCACTCTTGGCAACTCATGGGGCATTCTGGCTGCTATGAGGGGCCACCTAGCTGTTGTGGGGGAGTTACTTGCAAGGCACTATTAACGACCCCCCCCCCGCTAGCCGGTGTCTTCAGGTATTTATTTAAAACTTTTAGGATTTGTGTTGCCCAAAAAGTCCTATGATGGAAATTTATTCTGAAGAAGTGCCGGATCTCAAGTAAAAGCTCGAGTAGACATTTGTCACACATAATAAAATTGCCCACTTTAAAGGCAAGCACCACGAAACTGGTAGACATATTAACAACTATCAAAATACTCACCTACACTCTTTGATATGATCCGGCGCTGCCTTTCTAAGCTGCACGCTGAGATCCTTAAAAATTGAGACTAGAATTAGCTTGCCCCAACGAATGTCGGCGCTCCAGGCTGGTAATTATGCCCGTCTCTGCCAGGGGTGAGGACGAGGTGTGCTACTTCACATTAATGAACCCCCTAAAGCTCGGGTCAACCACACCCTGTACCCTACATATACACCTCTGTGGTTTGGAGGCAGAGGACATGGTTGACCATGTTAAGCCAACCGGCTACCATCACAAGACAATGTAAAGGTTGAAAAAAACGCGAAAGGTTTGTGACGTAGATCAGCTTTCAAATGTTAAAAATTGTACAGAGTTATGAGCAAAATGATGATCATTACCCACAGTTTAAGATGTAACAAAGAATGAACCTTGGGGCGTATGCCAGGCCTTGAATTTCCTCGTTAAACTCATTGCTTTGAACCAGGTCCTGAACTCATGTATTAGAAGACATTATGGACATAGTCGGTAATGAACTGTAGGCAGAGATTTCTATAGGTTCTCCTTGATCAAAACTCCATGTAGTTGTAGACAATTTCCATTATCTGCAGAGAGATGACCACACACGAGCAAGGTTCCGGATCAGAGATAATACTACCATTGTATCTCACTTGCCATTGTTTACTATGATAGAACAATCTATTGCTGGAATGGGCAGGTTGACTACATGAGTATTTGGTTGACCTGGACGTGTCATAACCCTGTGGTTGCCTCTCGTCATAACACCCTTTACTTATGTTGACAATTGCTTTCTCCTCGGAAGTGAGAACTTTCTTTGTAGCATCTGATTTAGTGTCTGCCGTTTTTGTCTCAATTACAGATGAACGCATCAGGCTTCATTGCAACGGTCATTAGTGAAGTATTCATGGTTCACAACAGCGGAGGCCGCATTTTTAAAGCCAGAGCAGGTTCCCTATTGCTAGATATCTTGGACCATGGCATTAAGTGCTCCTAGAAGAGTCAATAAAACTTATATTGATCGTGTAGGTCATGATCTCATTATAGAATAGTAAAGGCAGGTAATATGCCAATAGATTTAGGAGAACAGGAGATAATGGGGGGGGACATCAACAACTTGACATTCTGCTACAATTGAAAATCATACCTTAACAATCTCCAGTGGTTAGGGTATGATATGAGAATCTGTGTTGAGTTTCTTGTATAAAGATTGAATACAACAAGTAGTAGTGGTTGTAGATCCCTCTCTCGTGAGGCTCTACTTGTGGTGAGTGGTCTAAATCGACTTTGCCAAGGAGCCCCCATGGTATCTTTGTACTGTCCTGAAATGTGCTGCCTGAAAAGACATAAAATCATGTTGTCTGGATACTCCCAGCCCCCGGTTGTGTCTAGAGGAGCTTGTTTTCCTTAAGTGATATGAGGTATATCTACTAGATTACCAAAATTTTTTCCATAAATTGATTTTGCGTCCTAATTGAATCAGTCCCAAAACGGAGGTGTAGAAGAAGCCTATCTGACTCCTGGGCCCCTTTCAGTTGACAATAAAATCTCCAAGAGCAGCAGCACTCTCAAAAAGTAGCGCCCGTGAGCGGTAAATCAATTTAATCATATTTATCGGCTGAGAGCCTACCACGACTTTTTAGCAATGGGAGCTCCTATGATTTTGTTTTTCTTAGTCCCTAACCAAGATTATCAAGTGTCTGATGCTGGATGGTAATCCGGTGTTGTAGCAATAAGACTGTCTATTTGTACTTACACTATTAGGGGATTAGCTTATGCTAAGAAAATGCCACCCAAATTGGGCAAATTGGCAGTACTTTTGCACCAACTCAGGAAAGTTGTGCATTGGTTTCAAACACCACACCCATCTTAGGCATAAACTGTATTAAAAACGTCTAAAACCTTTCGGACATTTTTCCAAATTGGGACAAATTGTTTCAGAAACTGGTGTTGGAAGAAATCTACACCGATGTTTTTTTCAAAGTATTTTTTTCTATATCCAGTATCAGGAATGTAGAAGGACATCATTGACAACCTATAACTATCCTGGATTGGTGATGTTTTGAGGGCCTAAATTCCTACAGGTGCCCTTGAAAAGACCATTCATGTTTTTTTGAGGCTGACAGCAGTAAGAGGCATGTGACTTTCTTGTTTTTTCTCCTCACACTAACACTCATGTTTTGTACCAGCTATTCACAGTTACTTAGGGAAGAAAACCATATTTTTCAAAGAGAGCAGAGTGTGGCGGAGATCCACCACTCCGTCGGAATTAGTTTTGATGGAATGATTAAATGGAGGAAATTATTGTCAAAATATTTTTGCATATTGTAAGGTTGAAGCCTACGGATGTCAAGTATTTAGCTCCCCACCGTACCCAAATAGGAATTTATGTTTGAAGAAAGAACTACACATATTGGGGCAGATTATCAAAGCAGTCTGAAAGTCAGAAATGTTCCAGTTGACCCATGGGCAACCAATCACAGATCAGCTTAATTTACAGTGCTCATGACTATTTTTAAAGGGGAGCTGTGATTGGTGTGCATGGGCAACTGGAATAGTCTGACCTTTCAGACTGCTTTGATAAATCTGCCCCATTGACTTGCTGAATAAGTAATTATTAAAATGAATTCTTATTGAAGAAGCATACAAAGGTCTTCTTAAAAAAACCCCTAGTTCAGAAAATATATGATAACGACAGTAAACAAATGTATGCCCCTCATTTTTATCAGTTACTGAATTTTCTGAATGATTGAAATAAAGTTGTGTAGATATTCTACTAGAACAAGGTGATTAGCTACTCAATTGGGCTGCGAGATGTGGCCCTAACAGACTTAGTCTTTGCCTTCATGAGGCTACAATATTTCCGGTGTTATCTGCAATTCATGAGAGGACAAGGGGCCAAAGAAACAGGGGGTACACAGAGAGGCCAAGAATCACTTGACTTTAACAGTGGCCGTAAACATCCCTCTCCCAGTTCCAGCATGTATAAATTCAAACTGCAAGAAAAGCTTATCAATGGGGAGTATGGTGGATCTTCACTAGTAAGTCAACCTATTTGTGCATAGGTCATGAAGGAAGAAAAAAAATTGGGCGCGGTGAATTCCATTTGAACCCCCAGCGTATGAACACTGTGGGACAATATACTTATCTTACTGTACATGAGCCTAAAAATTAGAGTAAAACAGTTCCTCTCACTTCAGTTATAAATATGTGCCCAATGGTTTCAGGCCCATACCCAGTGAAGCTGGTTTACTGACTCTTGGGATTCACCATGGACAGGCAAATGTGCCTGAGGACTATGTCACCAGAGGCTAACATTCCCTCTCTGAAAACTCTGAAACATGGCACCTACAGCTGCTTAAAGTAAAAGTTTTGGAGTTCCTAAACCCCAGAGCATGCCTCAAAGATAAAAAGATTTAGGAACCGAAAACCTATTGTCAACGTTTTAAGGTATTCGGAGCTAATCAGGGGAAATGACAGAAGCTGGGACCCCCCACCGATCTAATGGACTTATCCTCGGGGAGAAGTCCTCATTATTTTAAATTCGAAAACCTATTCTGATAATTACCACCCAAATGGCAATGCACAACAAATTGTAAGGATGTAGGATCCACAAAGAAACGTTTTTATCTCAAGAGGAGGGAGACGTATTTTATATATGATAAAAAAATCCACTGAGCTTGTCATATGTGTAAAGGTTTGTGAGCTTCAGCGACCTATGACTTCTCCAGGGGACCAGAAGTCTAACATAACTCCAGTCACATTAATAATCAGGCCGAACCATCTACCTCCAGTGAAATCCCACAGGGGCCATGTAGTTAAGCAGTTACTTATGCTTAGGACTTCCTCCAATCTTTAAAATATGCGGCTATTTACAATACATGGAAGCCATGGAAGTTGATATTTGCAAACTTATTTTGAGGAAAGTCTCGTTTAATTGAATTCGAGGAAGTTAAATTAAAAAAACACCCAATTTTATCTAAGAATTTTCAGAAAAAAAAAAATGTTCGGCCTATTGGCCATTGCATGCCCTGACATGGGAATGCGCTTTACAAATAGGCAAGTTTCAATGCATAAAGTATTTCTCATAATATATGCTTGGCAAAGGATAAGGATAATGGTTTCTGAACTAATTTCCCGCAACTGTCCCTGTCTGCATTATTCCCACCCAACATGACGGCCCCCAACTAGGCAAGTTTCCTTACTCCGCATAAGGTGAGAATAACAAAATGGAAGAAAAAAAAGGTGGTTAATAGGGATGAGCGAACATGCTCGTCCGAGCTTGAGGCTCGTTCGAGTCTTAAGGTAAATCGAGACGAGTAATGTCCCCTGCGCGAGATCGAGCATTTAATTAAAAAAACACAGTGACGAACAATGAAGAACCTAGGAATAAAACAGTGAAACACAGTGAACACAGGATCATTTAAGTATAAAACACAGTGAAGAAAACAGTGAAAGAATAGATTACAGATGTTCGGCACTATGTTACTTGTCGGAAATACGCGCGGAAACGGTGCGAACAAAAGTATGTGAAAGAACAATATAAGAAACAAATATATGTGTGTGCAAGAACACATTGAAGAAAACAGGTGAGCAGGACAGAGACAACGGGGAGCAGCACAGAGGACACCGGGGAGCAGCAAAGAGACACCGGGGAGCAGCAGCACGGAGGACATCGGGCAGCGGCAGCACAGAGACATGGGGGCCAGCGCAGCACAGAGGGACATGGCAGTGGCAGCACGGAGACATGGGGCAGCGGCAGCACGGAGACATGGGGCACGGAAGCAGACATGTTTTTTTTTTGGGCACGGAGACATGGGCAAGGAGAGCAGCGGGGCACGGAGACATGGGGCACGGAGACATGGGCACGGAGAGCAGCGGGGCGGCACGAGAGAAATGGGGCACGGGCGACCATGGGCACGGAGCCATGGGACGAGAGCAGCGGGGCCACGGAGACATTGGGGCACGGAAGACATGGGCACGGAAGCAGCGGGGCACGGAGAGAAGAGGGGCACGGAGGGGGGGGGGGGGGGACATGGGGCCGGAGAGGACATGGGGCACGGAGACATGGGCACGGAGGAGAGCAGAGGGGCAGGAGACAATGGGGCACGGAGGACATGGTCACGGAGGCAGCGGGGCACGGAGGAGAGCAGCGTGGCACGGAGAGCGCGGGGCCGGAGAGCAGGGGGCACGGAGACATGGGGACGTAAAGGAAGCCCATGGGCACGGAGACATGGGGCACGGAGACATGGGCCGGAGAGCAGCGGGGCACGGAGAGCAGCGGGGCACGGAGCGCAAGCGGGGGCCACGGGACAGGTTCTACCGACAAGAAGAGATGTGCAGAAATCTGTAATCTATTCTTCACTGTGTTTTTCACAAATGATCTGTGTTCACTGTTTTTATTCTATTCCGCAGGTTCTCACATCTGTTAACTTGTGGGAGATAATATACGCGCGGCCAAAGTGAAGAATAGATTGCAGAGTTGGATACATCTGCTAACGATTCAGAAGACATCTTTTCAATTATTAACACATTTTATTCTCCGGAAACCATGGTCCCTTTGAAAATGCTCGAGTCTCCCATTGACTTCAATGGGGCTCGTGATTCGAGACGAGCACTCGAAGCATCTGGAAAAGTCGTCTCGAATAACGAGCACTCGAGCATTTAGTGCTCGGCTCATCTCTATGGTAAACCAACCAGGAGCGGTTTTATGGAATTTTTTCAAGGCCTTGAAGAAAGTTTAATAGTATGCAGGCCCAACAAAGGTCCCCAGATATTCCTACATTTATACGTATGATTTTGTATTCAGGTGTTGTTGCTAGGGATTGGGACACTTAGGGAGTGTCCTAACTGCTGTGCTCTTAGACTTCGCATTCAAATGTCCCAGCTCGGCATTAATATAAGAGTATTCCACAGCCTTTTGCGTTAATTACTAAAGCCTCATTCACAGAGGAGAGGTAAGAACTGTGGATATAGATAATTGGAAAAATCCCAAAGTACAGCAGCGAGAGAACACACACCCAGAGCATTTCAGGAAGTTACAATCCTGGAATACAAATTAAGTTTTTATAGTCTTGATGCTATAACAACACGGGAAACCTGTCACCACCACATCACACTTATGTACATCATGAGAATAGCGGCACAATTCTCTACTGAGGATCCAATCATAGAGAATAAGGAGCTCCAGCATAGTCTTAGCTAATCCACTTCTTTACTGAAGCTGACCACTCCATCGGGAATAAGAGAGAAATGGGACTCGAGAAGAGAATCTTGAGGGAGGGTGAATGAGGAGGGTGATTTTTCTTCACACATTCATGTGTTCTCAACCCACACCTTCTAGAGCCAATGGTTAATGATGTAGCAGGGCCGAGTCACACACATCCACAGTATATCTCCCAAAACTCACAACCCTCTCTCGGATTCTCTGCAGCCATTCTTAGCAGTGTCAGTATCAGTAAGGAGGGACTTTATTAAAAGTGTTTTTTATAGGAGAATGGTGGCTTTTATTCCCATTAATAAAGGCATCAATGAACATGGGTTGTGGGCGAGTAGTTTTCTGGTAAAACAATTCCAATTAACCCCACACTTCCTGAATTTGAGCAACGTCAAAAAATGCTGACCGACTCCCTTTAAGGGGGTAGTTGTAGTGTATGGGTTTTTGAAACAGTTCTCCGCCTCATAATGTAGAATTGAAGACACTGTCAGGAGGAACAGTCCTAAAGTCAAACAATTCTATGCATGCAAAAAACTCAATAATTGAATTGTTTTTTTGGAAATCCCGTAAAACATTAGACTTTGTAAGAGAGACTGCAAGCGTCTTAGTAACCTCATTGAGTTAATTTCACATCTTCCTAATTATTTTTTCAAAGACATATTTTCAGGTCGATAAAATGCCTTGGCATGGATTGCCGAACAGAACCTACGTCCCTCAAACTACTGGGAATTCCCAAGTAAAATGATTTCTCTAGATATATTTTATAGAGTCAAGGTAAAGAAATTTCATAAACTGAAAACCCAGAACATGGGTTGATATGAAAACAAACCTCATGACCATGGAAATATTTATTACCTGTAACAACCTTTTTCCCCATTCCCATGTTTAATTATATAGACACATGGAAGCTTGCCTTTGAACCCCATCATGGTTTTTAATAAAACGTTCAACATGAACCTGAATCTATTCCAGCTGTGAAAATGAATTAAAAACATACCCAAAGCCCTTAGCGTAAGAATCGGTTTCCGCAATTTTAGTCAGATTAGTTTACTGGTTTCTACTGCGTTATAAATGAGTAGTCTCTTATGAAGCCAAGAGTAATTTACATAGAGCAGACCACACACCATGACGTGGTCTCTAAAAGACCCTACAGCAATCATGTAATCTGTGGGCTCCTTCCACCTGAAAAAGTTGATTTGCAGACTGAGTGTTGTAGGGAATAAGACGATGTTCAATCTAGATTTTATAAACCATAGTAGATGGTGATCGTACTATAAATTTCCAAATGATACTTGGAGAGTGTAAAGTAGAGATAAGGTCATTGGTGGCCATTATAAGAACATTCAGGAATAGTCAGTAATTGGCTGTTCTTTGGTACGTCAATTGAGCAAAATATTTTTTTTTCACTTGGTGCAGATTAAAGGCTTCTAACATTAAGAAATGAGGATTATATCGGTGATGTTCTTTGGGGGACACTAAATACTCGTGCCGCTTTCAACACACAGGGGAGCGGGAACTAAGACGTGTTTTGTGGCATACTCTGTAACGGTTGACAGGTCTCTACCCATATGTATCCTAGCGACCTTTTTTGAAGCCCAGATCAAGGAGGCCCCCAACCAAAGTGATGGGATCACCAGTTAGTTCCCTCAAAATGACAGATGAGTGAGAAGTTTGATGTTGACTCCACACCACAGGAACCAATACACTTTGGAAACAATTGTAAGAAATCTTTTAGGAGTGAGTTTTTCTCTTACAGGACATGATTTAAGCCCCCTTCCCCCCACATTTGAGTTAAAACCAATTGACACTTTTAAATATTTAATAAGATGACAGAAGTAGACACTATTTTGTTAATAAAGGCGCGTCCCCTACTTAAGAACCTGAATACATGACCCTTGTTACAAAAACGGAGCTCTGGATATTTGGTTAATTTACTGTACTTTAGTCCTAGGTACAATAAACCACTAACAACAGTTTAGCACAGTGTTCTGTAATAAGATTATTGTTAATCCTGGTTCTAGACACCCAAATTTTAAAATCCAATGTCACAGAGACCAAAAGAATTTTGATGGGGTTACAATATATAAAGTAACATTCGGACTTACATACCAACTCAACTTGAAGAAACAACCTAAGAACCTATCTTGTTTGTAAACCGGGGGACTATCTGTAGTTACATCGGTAAGGAAAAGGGAACCATTATTGAGTGAATATAATCCTTAAAACGGAACTAATTTTTTATTTTATAATTTTTTTTTCATTATTTTGCAAAAATCAAGTGTCCAGAACTTTCACTCCTTTATTTAGAGTTTCTATAAATCATCTTCATCTCTTTATGACAATAGTGGCTTATTGATATAGAGAAATGGATTGTGGAAAGTTAGGAGAGGAAACTGGGGAAGGAACCCATTGATGAGAGGACTGGATAAAGGCCTCACTCTTCAATAAGCTTTCTTTCTCCTGTAAGTCTCGGAGACTAATTACAAGATCGGTCTGAACTAGTAACATGGTACTGCCAAAAGTTCACTTGATCTTACCCAGGCAGGACCTGCCATAGAATACATTCTTGCCCAGCCGGATATGAAATCAAGGACACGAGTGCAAAGCGATCACAAATAACCCCCCAAATTTATGTATGTCTTTTAAAATACTCTTATATCTGATTTTTTTGGATTAATCCATTGTTTTTGCACAACATGCAATTGTGTTGTCATTTTCTGTGTGCAATAAAGTTTCTGATTGATAAGTAAAGAGAAAGCTATAACATTTCTAATGACTTAACTCTGATGGACAGTCCTGGGATAGTTTATCTCCTTACAGAATGAATTCCTTAGCTATGTCCGATCTAAGAGCGGTGCATGGAGAAGGATGTCGAAATACTGCTCAGGACAGGAGAGAGAAAAGGAGCCAAATAGGAAAAAAGCGTATATTTATAATAAAGGTATTTTGCAAAGTTTACTTTTATCACCTACACTGTTTATTTCTGAAAAGAAAGTTAGCTTTAAAGTTTAGTATGCTTTGAGGACAGGAACCTCGTGACGGTCGATTTTGCTTCATCAACGGTCGTTTGGACTTGTCTGTTGTCAAATCACCTTTGCAATTCCCGCGCATTCAACTTATGTCATACTGTCGTTTGGAGGAGCTCGAGGTTTCCTGAACGAGTATGCAAGTGAAGCCAGTGTAGTATCTGGGGTTGCACATGCTTAATGAGGCCAGGGCGTATACTTCTCTCAAGCTCAGCCCTGCTACGACGAGCTCAGGTCTGAGAACTCGATACGGGTTATCGAGACCTCACACAATAGAAAGCCATAATGATTTTGGGTTTTTTAGGTGGGAAAGTTAGAGTTCTCCTCACGGGGACTGCCATAAGGCCGCCATGAAGGTGTGGTGCGAGACGTTGAGAACTTGACACTCCCCTAGGGGTATTTTGGTAATATGATGACAAGTTTTCCAGGACCAATAGAACCTACCAGGTTTAGTGTCCCAATAGACTGACAGGTTCCCTTTTAGGGTCTTTCATATGCCCCAGTGTGTGAACCCCATTGGTGTACATCTTTTGATGAGTGGACATTTACTACTGAAGATCTGGGGCGTTTTACTGAAGCCCTGAATGCGCTTCTTTTCCGTGGTTGGTTTCCCAATTTGTCAATTTGCAGCCAAAAGCGCCCGGAAATCGGGGGCGTGGCCGTCGTAAAAACCGACGTGTTCAGAAAAATGACGTTTAACACAAAAAAAAGTGTCGCTTGACACCACTTACCTGCCACCAAAGAAATGAAGGTAAAACTCGGTGAACTTCCAGCGGAACCCAGCAGCGACACCTAGTGGAAATCGGGCGCACAACCTTAGTGAATCACGCGGCGGACTGCGCCTAATCAGCGTCGGGGGAACCCCGCTGGATGCATGGACCGGGTAAGCGTAATCCTGCCCCACCTGTATTATACGATTTGGATGTCCCATACTTCCCGTTTTAGAGGACTTCTTATATAAAAAATGTTGATTCAGATTTAATAAATAATTTTGTCATTCTAATTCGACATTGTCTAACTAATAAAAAACACCTCTGGACTACAATTAACCCTCATTGACTCCGTGTTGGTTATGCCAGTAGAAGCAGCTGTGTTATACTTCCAATTGTGTACTGATGGAACTGCCGATAAGTTCAACGTCATGTAAGGAAATTATTATTTTGCCAATACTAACTGTTAATTTTTCAGCTCATTTCCACATGATTTCTCTCTCTGAGGGATTATTTAACTAGCCTTAGGTATCAGCACAAATTGTAGTAACGATATTCGGGCGCGGCAGAAATCTGCAGTCAAACAGTACACCCTATTTCTGTCCAGTTGTTGTTCTTGATCCCGCCTCGTAGGCACTACACGGATCGGTTTTCCATTTAAAAGACAGTCGTTGTGGCTATTGTACAATGTTACTGTAAATACAAGCAGTCCAGGATTACCATATGTATCGACTAACGACACCATGATTGAGATAATAGGTAAGTGATGGTTGTGAACAACGGCACCATAAAACTTATAAATTGTATCCCATGTTGCTGTCTCAGTTTAAAGTGTTTTTCACAACAAACAGTTATGACCTATCCACAAGGATAGGGCCTAACCTTGCTGATCGTGGAGGTTCAGGATGTGACCCCCACAGATCACAGCCGTGCTGTCCCTTCTGACGCAATTCATCTCTATCTAGCTGAGGACAATATCCGTCAGCTCCATAGAGAGTATGGAGCAGAAGGGTCCAAGACCTCTATATAGATAAACTGACCCATCATGACAGCAATACTGACAATAGATGATGTCACAGCTTATCCCATCCCCCCATACCTGTACAATGATCTCTATATGATAACACTGACCCCTCATTACAACACTACTCAACATAGATGATTGTCACAGCTGATCTTCCTCCCCTTACTGTACAATGACTCTATTTTAACTAAGATAATCAATGACCCATAATACATCACTACTGACAATAGATGATGTCACAGCTTATCTCCTCCTCCCTGTACAAAGACCTCTATATAGATAACACTGACCCATCATTACATCACTACTGACAATAGATGACTGATGTCACAGCTTATCTCCTTCCTCCCCCTCCCTGTCAATGACCTCTATATAGAGAACACTGACCCATCATTACACTACTGACAATAGATGATGTTCACATTACTCCTCCCCCCTCCCTGTAAGACCTCTATAAAGATAACACTGATGCATCATTAACATCACTACTGACAATATATATGTCACAGCTTATCCCTCCCCCTTCCCTGTACAATGACCTATATAGATAAACTGACCCAGCATTACATCACTACTGACATAATGATGTCACACGCTTATCTCCTCCACCTCCCTGTACAATGCCTCTATATAGATAACCCTGACCCATCATACATCACTACTGACAATATGATGATTTCACACTTATCTCCTCCACCTCCCTGTACAATGACCTCTATATAGATAACACTGACCATCATTACATCACTACTGACAATAGATAGGTCCACCCACAGCTTTCCCCTCCACCACCCTCCTGTACAATACCCTCTAGAGATAACCCGGGTGGAGAGGGAAGATTCAAATTATCAATTATAGCTAGGAACATCATAGAATCGGAGGGGTGCTCCTCCTGTTACAATTGTCAATCTTCTGAAGTCCTAGGCAACCAAATGTATGTGTCTCTTTAAAACAGTACCTAGTGTAGATGTCATGGGAGGTCTGCTCTAAGGAGGATACCTTGTGCCAAAATGTGCTGAGGAAATGGCCTGGGGTGCACATGAGAGGGTTAGAGTACCACTATGGACACCAATGCCATAGGTTCAACACTAATGACTCTAAAGGATAACGCAGATCCCTTTGGCTGAACCTGAAAGTTGTACCTGAACACTCACCCCCATACGGTAACGACATGATCAGGATCGACCCCGGTGGTTTCCTTTAAATGCTGCTGACGTGAACATTCATAGTTCGAAACGACGATCCTTGAGGCAACGGGGCACACAAGTGCCACTGGCATGTCAATGCCGCCGATGGGCTTTGTTCCGGCATTTAAAGAGGTAAGATCTAGGATGGGATGAGGGCCGAACTCAAATTCAGCATGGTTAACATCGACCTAAATTATGCGTTGCAGACTTTGCTCAACACTAGTGATCTACACAGGCATCATTATAGTGGCACCAGAGTATGGAGCCACAGAGACTCCTGGTGCCTTCAATGTCCTATAACACAAGGCCATGGAGCAAAATAACAAGCCTCAACAGTTAGATACCGTATGTAAAAAATTTTTGTGGGTTGCTGTCCTTTCGTACCGACTATAACTGTTGAAACTACTGTATACAATAACTTCTAAGTCTAAAATTGGCGTCTACTTCTTTTTTATTCTTTTTCCAAAGCTTTCTTATTTTTTTTTTTGTTAAAGAAGTTTAGGCAGGGCAAATATTTGATTAAAAAATTCCTGTTCATTAGGAAGCTGTAAGAGACCCCTCGGCCACCGACCGAACAACATCATTGTGCGAGTAAAAATCGCAGACGTCTAGATGCCACAAGTAGATTTACCGGCCCGCATTTTGCTCGTTACCCACGATTTTCATTTGCAGCGGAGGACTTTGCATTCGGATACTTCCAAGTGATTTGCTTAAGTTTTAATTATAGTGAATTTCTTATCATGGCGCCCAACTATTCCAGTTTTGCAGTTATCCTTATTTATGTTCTCTATTAAATATGCCTGTATTTCCCATAAGTGCAAAAATGGGTTACTTTGCATATATTAAGCCTTTTTACAAAGCATAAAAAGGGGGAAGAAAAAAATAACAGTAAAAAAAAAAAAGGAATTATAATCTTCTAAATAATCTGCGAGTCATTCTTTTTCATTAGGATTTCTGGATACGAACAATTTGGCCTAGAAAAAAATGGTGTTAAATATTGGGACTTTTAAACGGATTATTTTGCCCTGTACTGGGCGTCCAGAGGAGGATTACAATAGGGCAATCCCAATGGAAAAGTCAGTATCAGCGGAATATTAAGTGTTAGTTGCTGTTTTCCAGTTATAGTTCTATGGATTCCAAATTGTAAATTTTGCGAATTTTTGGCGTTACATGAAAACACTTTCTATGTGAATCCATATCTGGGTTCCCATATGTATGACTGAGAGATGATTATATCATTAAGCAAAGTTTATAATTTCTAGGTAGAGGTGGTAAATATATTGTCTGGTTTGTACATTTTTGTAAATTTTTCCAGCCAGCTGACATAGATTGAAAACTTTATGAACTTGTTTCATGGCAAATCTCTCAAAAAGGCAGCCAACTAATATGGCCATTCATCCCAAAGTGAGGAGGGGGTAAGGCCAAGGGACAAAACAGTCAAGATCTGCTAATAAAAAAAATTGCTAACAGGAAACTTTTATGAGAAATCAGTTTGTTTAGAGAGACCAGCGGGGGTATATTCTAATTTAGCAAATTATGTGGAGAGACATAGTTTCGGACCAATTCGATAGCTAGACCCAAAGAAATCTTTTGAAGAAAAATCAATAAGCTTATTAGCCAATATTGGATGATCGGTATTATCTTGTTCCTAGGCAAGGACATTTTACTGTAAAGTAAAGGAAACAATCACTTGAAAAAAACAAAGAAACAAAAAAATATAAATGACTAATCCGCCTCCTCTTAATTCTTGATTCACGATGATGTCCATAATAGTCTGTATCACCTATAAAAGAAGACTTATAATTAGCAGGCTGCGAGCATCGGGACAAGATTTGCGAGCTCTGGGCTGTGAGAGAGAGTTTTGCCTCCAAGGAGAAGGGAGGGATCATAATGTAGAGCCCAGAGCACAGAGGAATCTTGTCCCGCACTACCGGGCTGCAAATTATAGGTTTGTTTCTAGGTGATAAGACTAGCGATTGGACAGTAGCAGAGTCAAGAATGAGAAAGGACAGAGATAAAGAATAAAGGAATGATCAATCAATTAATAAGAATACAACGGAATGATTAAAAGGCTCAACCTCAGCATGGTAGACAGATCTACTCTAGGAAAAGCGATAATGACACTGTACTTAGAGGCAACTTTGAGCCTGTTTATATACAAACTAAGACAGAATACTGAATCTCTTTTCTCTCTCGTCCCTACTCACCCTACACCCATATTCCATAATCTGACATATAATATATATATATATAATATAATTATGAAAAAATGTTCAAACACCCCCCCACACACACACACTATTAAAATCACTCCAATGACTCTTTAAGCCAACTCCTCTAGCTATTTCTTGTATTACAGAACTAGTAGCGTTGAGTGTACCCATTTCTGCTCTCTTATGTTATAGTCTGCTATAACCCTTATTTTCAAAATACAAGAAGAAAAGTGAGGGGGGTCAATCTTAATTTTTCTCCCCAGAGCTGCGTAAACAAACAAGCGCAGTTTAGTATGTAATCATGAGCCAGCCAGACACACGGCAGAATATGGTGTTCTATAGGAGAGAGCCTCTGCAGCTGCTTCATACAAGACTAAACTGAATTCTAAATAATAGAATTAGAAAAAGCTCAACACCCCCCCCCCCCCATATTAAAATTATTCTAAATAATTACATTTACCTTTAATCTATACTGGAACCTGCCACCAAATTTATTTCTGGTACATTTTCACAGACTTTGTTGCATATACCTTTCTTAACCAAATGCGCTCAAGGACCATTAAATCATATTTTGAAGGGGATGCAACTACAGCATTTTAGCGCAGATAACAGTGAGAAACAGGCGATGGTTTTTCTGTTACAGAAAAGGATCATGGTAATTAATCCACATATTTACAACACGTAGTTAGTAGTGACTAGTAGGATGTTAAAATTTTTTTATAATTTACTGCTGAAACTTATTTCACAATGTATTAATCGTATGCTTGGACCATCCGTTCTGCTATTGCGTAAAGAAAAGTTACCGTGAGGCGTCGGAGCCTTCTTAGAATAAATTGCAAGGAAATTCATCAAAGCGTGCAAGACCTTGTTAGCAATAAAAATGATAAATATGGCCTCTCTATTAGGGAATGTTTAGTATAGCCGCAGACGGGGGCACCTGGTGTCGTCCTAGAACCGTCTATCATAATCTATAAAGTCTCCTTTTCCACCATCAAAGCAGTCTGATTAAAAGTTAGTAAATACTAATAATAGCATAAAAATGATATGATAGTGGGATGAGAATAATATTTAGTGGAAGATGGACTGTTTCATAAGCCTCCTGATATAACATACTCAGGCTGTGAAAATGTGGAACCATGACATTTCTGTCTTGGGTTTTATCGGCAACAGCTGGAGATTTTGGAATATTATTTCTGTAAGTGTCCAAACATTAGTCGAAAAGATTTTACAAAAAACCTTAAAGGAGGTCGCAACTTTAGATTGTCTGCCAGAATGTTATCTCTTCCAGATTAGGAACAGGAGAATCGATTGAAGTTCCCAAATGTCTCAGCTCCACCAGTACACCACGATGTAGTGCGGAAACCAATCCTGTTGTTACCCCATACGAATATCTTGGCGCACACACGTGCTTTCCCATTGATCATTGATGGACATTGTAGAGAAGCACGGTCCAAGGAAGAATGGGCCTACTGTGCCGCGCATTTCAATAGAATACACAACCAATCAGTGAGTGTCACCGGGGCCAAGGCAGGTTGAGCCAAATCAACTCTGGTAAAATCTTGGGTTCGGGGATCCAAAGCCACAGTGTTCAGCAGGTATAACGGAGGCATTACAGTTGGGGCCTAACACTCTTGAATCACCACATTACAATACATGGTTGGCTTCTTTAGGCACGCAGTATATGTATGCATGCTCTGATAGGACGACAGTAGTTGCACCAACCTAGAATTACCCTATATATGGTGGCATGTTAGCCCAAAACTTTACTTGAAAGGCAGTTTTAAGGTTGGAAACCTATCATTGGTTTAATTTTTGAGACATAATGGGTAACTTCCGCTATCCTATAGTATGTGGTAGCATTGTGGAGGTAACAATGTGGACCCAAACTTTCAATTGATTGAAGAGGTCCCACACCTAGTTATTTAGTGAGGATACCATGTGCTTGGAAACGCCTGAAAGATGTGGCCATATGGATCTATGAAACTGTAGATTCACGAAATACCTAAGGGGGCAACCAATCCATATCCTACTCTTGGTAGTGGTCAAAATGTTCTTAGTAAGGAGGTCCCAACCACTCATTGATTATGACCCGTGAATCTTGAAAATGAAAGAGTACCATTCACATAGATTATTGTGTTTGGTTCCGACAGCACCTCAGGATACTGAGCACGTATCAAAATGGTACATGGGGCCAAATGAGATGCCCATTGAAAATTTCCTGCATGAAAGTGCTACAGGGAAGGAAACAGCCCAGTAGGAGGTGAGTCAGCACATTTCAAGTTCAGTAAGGTCAGGGATAATATTTTGTGAAGTGTCCTTCGGTGTTATAACAATTCTAATAGGGTAACTTGATAAGGATCAATTTAACCAGTACGGGTTTGGGCATTGATGTATACAAGTCAGTAATAGACTCCAGGTTACCGCCCTGACATGTGCGTATTATGCAGTTTTCATACATATCATGTTCGGTATAGATCATGTGATACATTACAAGAGGACAGACCTTCTGGAATTTCCAATCGAGACATTCTCCATAGCGGTTGACAGGAGAGCGTGCAGATGTTCTGGCTACAACCTTATCAGCAGTTTACTTCATTCGATTGAGAAAAACAATACTACTTATTCCACGGTCATGAATCTGGAAGCGACCGTCTACGTGCTTTGTAGGTAAATCATTTTTGATAGTCGATACTTATTCGTAATAATTAGGCAGGAAGGGTTTGAATGAAAACTACCTATTACCATAGTTGACAGTGTTTTCACCCTTAAGCAGCACCATTCACGGAGCTACGAGCAGGTCAGAATGTCAAGGCCTGGATTGCGGCCATTGTTGATATGGGTATCAATCCACTGCAAGCCAAATTACTGTGTTTTTAGTGCAAAGAGCTGAATCATGAGTACTCATTGCTTATGGGAGTGCAGCTGTAAGTCCCAGCCTGAGGGCAAGAGTCTAATAGCTTTCAGTGCCGTGACAGTTCAGGCTGTAATATCGTACTCATGACTCCTTCAAACACGACAACCGCCTTACATTCCGGAGTAAAGAGACGGCCGCTTCTGGTTAGGACATGGTGATAATGTATTTTTAACAGTTTTACCACAGAACTTACGATTGGAGGGTGGATTGCTAGCTACAGGTTCTCTGACACTAAATCAAGGAGTTATGGCTTGTGGTCTATTATGGCACTCTGGACTATGGCATTACACTAGCGACTATGAGGGCACCCAGCTTGGGATTGCTACTGCAGACAATATTAAACATGGTCTCAGGTTTAAGAATTTTAGGCTTGCGTGCACATTAAAGCGTTGGTATTGTTATATAAAGGGGACTAGTAACAGCAGAGCACAAGATTTGGTACAGTACTCAAAATCATGCAGTATTTAACTTCAGGAAATTCCCGACTGTGTAGCCTAAACTACAAATACATTTAACTACACTTCCAGTGAAGATTTGAACCAAGGCAAGCTGGTCTTGTTTAGCTGTGCCGTGAGAACTTAAGCAGACTTCATTAGCTGCATTGGAATATGGCTCGCGCTAACTAGCTCGTGTAATGATCCTCTCCTGACAGGGTCGAGCGAAGGTGGATTCAATAATAACCCCTTAAACTACCTGGGTATACCACACCACTGTCCCTCTAGTTCCCTTGGTGGGCCGCATGGGATCCTGTGCCACCGTTTCCATCAAGCGAACAATTAAGGTTGAAACAGAAACGAAAGGTTTCCTGCGGGTAGCATCACTTGTCATGTCTAAAATTGTAGAGTTGATAAAAAGGAATGCAAATCTGACTGGGCTTGTGTTGCAAGAGCTCTGAATCCTTTCTGCTATGCTGGTGCTAGTTGGGAGTGGAGTGTAAGTCTCCAGCCCTGAAGCGGAAGGCGTATGATTGCCATCATAGCACGTCGGCAGGTTTCGAGTCGCAATCATCCGGCGCACAACAGGAGTAAAAGAAGAAGAGGCCTACGCCTTCTGTTGGGAAAGGTGAGTATACTGATTTTTTTTTTCCACTAGAAGGATATACATTGGGGGAGGGGGAGGATGCTGGCTCGCTATGGTTGGCATCTCTGCACTCAGGTAGTTATGGGGGCATTTTGGCTACTATTATGGCACCTTGGCAACTCTGGGGCATTTGGCTGCTATGAGGGGCAACCTAGCTGTGTGTGGGGAATTACTTGCAGCACTATTAAACGACCCCCCCCCGCCCTAGCCGGTGTTCTTAGGTATTTTTAAAACTTTTAGGGTTGGTTGCCCAAAAAGGTCGTTGATGGGAGATAATTGTATTCTGAAGAAGTCCGGACCATCGAGTAAACAGCTCGAGTAGAGCATTTGCATACATAATAAAATTGCCACTTTAAAGGCAACACCACGAACCTGGTAGACATATTAACAACTATCAAAATACTCACCTACATCTCTTGATATTGATCCGGCGCTGTCCTTTCTAAGCTTGCCCGCTGAGATACCTTAAAAATTTGGATTAGATATTAGCTTGCCCCAACGAGATAGTCCGGCGCTCCAGGCTGGTAATTCTGCCCGTCTTGCGAGGTGTGAGACGAGGTGTGACTATTCAAGTTAATGAACCCCTAAAGCTCGGGTCAACCACACCACTGTACCCTAACATATACACCTCTGTGGTTTGGAGGCAGAGGAATGGTGACCATGTAAGCCACCGGCTACCATCACAAGACAATGTAAAGGTTGAAAAAAACGCGAAAGGTTTTGGAGTAAGATCAGCATTTCAAACATGTTAAAAATTGTAGAGTGATGAGCAAAAGATGATCATTACCCACAGTTTAAGATGTAACAAGAATGAACCTTGGGGGCGTATGCCAGGCCTTGAATTTACTCGTTAAAACTCATTGCTTTGAACCAGGTTCTGAACTCATTATTAGAAGGACATTATGGACTTAGTCGTGAACGACTGTGGCAGAGATTTTCTATAGGTTCTCCACTTGATCAAAACTCCATGTAGGCTGTAGACAATTTCATTATCTGCAGAGAGATGACCCACACAGGACAAGGTTCCGGATCAGCGAATAATAACTACCATTGTATCTCACTTGCCATTGTTTACTATGATAGACACATCTATTGTGGAATGGGCAGGTGATGCTACATGAGTTTGGTGACCTGGACGTGTATAAACCCTTGTGGTGCCTCTGTCATAAACCCCTTTTTCTTATGTTGGACAATTGACTTTCTCCTCTGAAGTGACGAACTGTTCTTTGTAGCATCTGATTAGTGTCTGCCGTTTTGTTCAATTACAGATGAACGCTCAGGCTCATTGCATACGGTCATTAGCTGAAGTATTCATGGTTTCACAACAGCAGGAGGCCGCATTTTAAATGCAGAGCAGGTTCCTATTGCTAGATATCTTGGCATGGCATTAAGTGCTCCTAGAAGAGTCATAAAACTTATATTGATCGTTAGGTCATGATCTATTATAGAATAGTAAAGCAGGTAATATGCCAATAGATTTAGGAGAACAGGAGATAATGGGGGGGACATCAACAACTTGACATTCTGCTACAATTGAAACATCATCCTTCTAACAATCTCCAGTTGGTTAGGGTAATGGATATGAGAAATCTGTGTTGAGTTTCTTGTATAAAGATGAATACAACAAGAGTAGTGGTTGTAGTCCCTCTACTCCGTGGAGGCTTCTACTTTTGGTGGAAGTGGTCTAAATCATGACTTTTGCCAAGGAGCCCGCCATGGTATCTTTGTAGTCCTGAATGTGCGCCTGAAAAGACATAAAATCATGTTGTCTGGATACTCCCTAGCCCGGTTGTGTCTAGAGGAGTTGTTTTCCTAAGTGATATGCGGGATATCTATCAGATTTCCAAAATTTTTTTCCATAAATTGATTTGCGTCCTAATTGAATCAGTCCCAAACCGTAGAGGTCGTAAGAGAGAAGCCCTATCTGCCTCCTGGGCCCCATTTCAGTTGAAATAAAATCTCCAAGAGCGCAGCACTCTCAAAAAGTCGCCTATGGAGCTGTTATTCAATTGTAATCATTTTAAGTGGCTGAGGCCATACCGACTTTTTGGCAAGGGAGCTTTACCCTGATTTTTTGTTTTGTTTAGGTCCCTAACAGAGATTATCAACGTGTCTGATGCTGGATGGTAATGGTTTGTAGCTATAAGACTGTCTATTTGTACTCTACACTATTAGGGTCATTAGCTTATGCTGAGAAAATGCCACCCAAATGTCGGCAAATTGTGCATGTACTTTTGGCACAACTTCGGAAAGTTGGCATTGTTCACACCACCCCACCCATCTTAGTCGAATAAACTGATACAAAACGTCTAAACCCTTTGTGCAGGACATTTGTTTCCTAATTGTGAAAGTTCAATAGCCTTTATCCAGTGTAAGCTTGGTTGGTAAGATCGACCGCGAGTGGTATTCAAAGTGTTGCGCTTTTCGTGTCGTAGACTGACAGTACAAGCAAACCCTGTGTTACGCACGGCCACACATGTCACTTCGTTGTCCCAATCACGCTAATACCTCCATGTACCCCACCGCCGCGCAGCGTGTGTTGAAGTGTGCCTTAACGATCGTACACCTCACATGTACTTGTCCTCCTTACGCAGGCGTCTCAGCCTCTTTTCAAAGATCTCTTCATACAGTGTTTTGAGCGTCGCAACATTCAAGCTAAGATGCATGGGACTTTCCACTTGTTTGTCTCCTCACACAAGAAAAACCAAGGGTTGTACCAGAATTCACAGTACTTAGGAAGCAAAACATATGTTTTCACAGAGAGCAGAACAATGATGTTAGCGGTGCAATCCATCACAGCTTCTGGAATTCGTTTTGATGGACCCTACTTTAATTTGGTAGGAAATTTATTTTGTCAACAGCCATTTTGGAATATTGGTAATGTGAGCCTAAGGATGTGTCCAAGTATTTTAGCTCCCCCCCCTGCTCCAAATAGGAATTTATGTTTGAAGAAGAACAATAACATTTGACTGCGAATAAGAATTATTAAAATGAGATCTCTATTGAAGAAGCCTAGCAAAGGTCTTCTTAAGAAACATAGTTCAAGAAATATATGATAACGAAGTAAACAAATGTATTGCCCTCACTTTTATCAGTCTACGGAATTTTCTGAATGATTGAAATAAAGTTTTTTAGATATTCTACTAAGAAACAAAGGGGATATTACTCAATTTTGGCTGCTGAGATGGGCCCTCCCAAATGTAGCTCTTTTGTCCTTGATGAGGCTACAATATTTCCGGTGTTAACTGTGAATTCATGAGAGAAAAGGGGCAAAGGAAAAGAAGGGGGACATCAGATAGCGAAGAATCACTTGGACTTTACAGGTAGCCGTAACATCCTCTCCCAGTTTCCAAGCACTGTATAGAGTCCAACTGCAGAAAATCTGAGTCAATGTGGAGTCTGGGTGGCTCTTCACTAGTCCACTCCACCTTTTTTGTGAATAGGTCATAAGTAAGGAAAAAAACTTGGGTCTGGATACCACTTTGAACCCCCAGAGTATGAACACTGTGCCAAATTACTTCTTAAGTACACGAGCCTAAAATTAGGAGTAATAAACGAGGCAGCTCACTTCAGTAATATGTGCCCAATGTCGGCCTACCCGTGAAGCAGGGTTTACTGACTTGGGATTCACCATGGACAGTGCAGACATGTGCTGAGGACTCAGTTCATCCAGGAGCTAGACCATTCCCTCTCTGAAAACTCTGAAACATGGCACCTACAGCTGTAAAAGTTAAAAGTTTGACGTTCCTAACCCCCGCTACTGCTCAAAGATAAAAAGTTAGGAACCGGAAAACCATTGTCAAGTTTTTTCAAGGTCTCGGGAAGTAATCAGGGGGAAATGACAGAGCATGGACCCCCACCGATCTAAATGTATGACTTATCCTCCGGATAAGTCCTTTATGTTAATGCAGAAACATATTTCTGAATTAATTACCACCCAAAAATGCAATGACACAACACGTTGCTAAGATATGTAGGATCCTACAAAGAACCGTTTTATTCAGCGGAGGAGAGGTATTTTATCTTGAAAAAAATCCACGTTGAGTTGTCATATGGGTAAGGTTCTAGTGAGCTAGATACATAATGACTTCTCAGGGACAGAAGGTAACATAACTCCAGTCCATTATATAATCAGCTCCGAATCCCTTACCTCCGTGAAATTCCACAGGGGCCATGGAGTTAAGCGAGGTACTTCTGCGTTAGGATTTCCAATCTTAAAATCTGCGGATATTACAAACACTGGACGCTATGGAAACTGATAGTCTCCAACTTGTTTTGAGTCTCGTTTAATTTAATTCGTGAAAAGTTAAATTAAAAAAAAACCATTTTTATATAAGAATTTTCAGAAAAAAAATGTTCGGCCTATGCCATGCATGCCTGACAGGAATGCCTACAATAGGCAAGTTTCAAGGCCAATAAAGTTTTTAATTAATATGTCTTAGGCAAGGATAAAGGATAATGAGCCTGAAACATAATTCCGCAACTGTCCCTGTCTGCGATGGAATCCCACCCACATGCCGCGGCCCCCCAAACTAGGCAAGTTGCGCTTACTCAGCTATAAGTGAGTAATACACCAATGAAATGGAAGAAAAACACGTGGAAACACTCAATGTAAACAGGAGAGGTTTTCGGAATTTAAAGCATTGAAGTCAATTTTATAGTAATGCAGCCAACCCAAGTGTCCCAGATATGCCTACACTTAGATGTATGTATTTGTATTTCAGGTGTGTTGCTAGGATTGGACAATAGGGGATGTCCTCACATGCTGTGCTCTTAAGATCTCTGCATTCAAAATAGTTCCCCAGCTCCTGGCATCTATATAAGAGTATCCGCACATTTGTTAATTACAAAAGCAGTTCATTACAGAGGAGAGTAGAACTGTGGAATTAGTTCAGTGAGAAATCCAAAGTACAGCAGTGCTGAGGACACACTCCCAGCGCAGTTTAGGAAGTTACAATCCTGGAATACATTAACTTTTTATAGATTGATGTGTATGAACAATCACTGGAACCTGTCACCACCCACATCCTCACTTATGTACATCCATGAGAAATAGAGGCACCATTTCTACTGAATCCAAATATAGAGAAATAAGGAGACTCCAGCCATATTCTAGCACCCATCTCTTGACGGAAGCTGACACTACCTCGGGAATAAGAGAGACAGTGACTCGATGAAGCGATTCCTGAGGAGGCGTGAATGAGGAGGTGATTTTTCTTTCACACATTCAATGGTGTCTTCAACCCACCCTTCTAGAGCCAATGGTTAATGATGTAGCAGGGCCGATGGTCACACACATCCACAGTTAGTATCTCTCAAAATTCCCAACACTCTCGCAGGAATTCTCTGCAGCCAGGTTGAGCCGTGTCGTATCAGTAAGAGGGGGGTGCTTGGAACTGTATACTTGACCTCGTGGACTTATGACTTGGCGAGAAGGACATAAATTTAAAAAGATCTTTTATAGGAGAATGGTGCGCTGTCACCAAGCCTGCCTGACGAATCCCGTTAAGAGGGTAATTGTATTTTAAGGGTTATTGAACAGTTCTCCGCCTCCTAACTGTACGAATGAAGACATTCTGTCAGAGAACCTGTCCTCAGTCAAACAAATTCTATGTGGCAAAAAAACTCAATTAATGATATTGTTGTTTTGGAAAGCACTTAAAACATTCGTCATTTGGAAATGAAGACTGAAAGGTCTTAGTAATCTAATTGAGTAATTCATCTCCATGTAATTAATTTTTTCAGAGGACATATTTTTAGTCGAAAAGGCCTTGTTATGATGCGCAGACATAAGTCACCTCAAACTACTGCGATACTCACTCAACTACTGGCCAATTCCCAAGTAAAATGATTCTCTAGATATATTTTATGATTCAATGTAAAGAAATTTCGAAACTGAAAACCCAGGACATGGGTTGTACAAAAAGATAACTCTTGACCATGGAAAATATTTATTCCCTGTCAACCAAACTTTGTCCTTAATCCACTGGTATATATAGACACATGGAAGCTGTCCTTGACGACCATATGGTTGTTTTAATAAGGTTTCACCGAATCTATTCCAGCTGTGAAACTTGATAAAAATACCCAAAGCCCCTTAGGTTAAGACGCGGTTTTCCGAATTTTCAGTCATATTAGGCTCGGTATATGCTGTAGTAATGAGTCGTCTTCGTTTGAATGCAAAAGTAATATAAATAGAGCAGAACCACACACCCATGACTTGGATTCCCGTAATAAGGCCGCCAGTTACCGCCAATGCATCTCTGATTATATATGTCGCGGATCTCTCTACTCCACTGCACAAACAGTGCACTTGGCATTGCAGACTTTCCCTGATTGGTTGGCTGTTAGGGATCTATCATCACGATCTGGTCAACCCATCCTAGCCGCGTTTTTTTTTATCTCACCACGCATATTAAGTTTGTGGTGATACGTCCTCTAGCCATTTCCACAGATCCTTGCGATGGTAAAGTAGAGATAAGGTCCTTGGTGGCCATATAAGAACATTCAGGAATAGTCAAGGAAATTGGCTGTTTTTGTACGTCAACTTGAGCAAAATATTGTTACTTGGTGCCAGATAATAAGGTTTCTACCATCTGAAGAAAATGAGGATCGGTGAAGGTTCTTTGGGGGACACTAACTAAGTCTTGCACATTCATAGCACACAGGGGGGATACGGGGAAAGAAGGTATTTTGGCGGCGATAATCTGTAGAGGTTGACAGGGAGTCTCACGCCTACCACCATTTTGTTCACAGAGACCTTTTTGAACCCCCCACAGAGATCAAGTACGGCCCCACACAAAGTGATGGGATCTACAGTTCCTCAAATGACAGCTGATTGAAGAGAGTGTGATGTTGGACTCACCTCCATCAGGAAACAATTACAGTTTGAAACACAATGGAGAAATCTTTTTAGGGAAGTGAGTTTTTCTTACGTCACCGGACATATATTCTCATAAGCCCCCCCCCCACACATTGCGTTTTAAAAACCACAACTATTTTCATTTGTATAATTTGAGACTTGTGTTATTAACTAATTTTAATAATAGTGCACAGAAGTAGTAACAATATTTTTCTGTAATACAGGCAAGTCCCCTACCTTAAGAACACCTGACTTACATACGACCCTAGTTACAAACGGAGGAGCTCTGGATTTAGTAGATTTGCGTCTTGTATTTGAGTCCTAGGCTTACAGTAAACCACTAAGAACAGAGATCACAGGCGTCTGTAATTAAGATTTTATTGTTAATTCCTGGTTCTATGATAACCCATTTTTAAAGGAAACCTACCAGTTATAAGGTTATGAGGTAAGCTGTAAGTTACCGAGCACCAGCTCAGGGTGAGCTGGTTGCCTGTAAGTAGGTACGTACTTGCGTTAGTGTTATAAACCGCTGGTATCGCGGTTTGTTAACACTTTTTAAACTTTAGAGCAGAAGGGCTTCTGCGCTGCGCGCGACGAAGGCCCTCTTGCTCTAAAGTTTAAAAAGTGTTAAAACGCGATACCGCGGTTATAACACTAGACGAAAGTAAGTACGGCCACCAGCTCACCTTGAGCTGAAGCAGCTAGAAGTGTGACTCGCGACCCCCTTGGCGGTGGAGGGGGTGGGTAGTGACGGTCGGTTGGTCTTGGTTTACTTCCCGCTTCACCCATTTGCCATTTGTAGAATGTTTAGTATAGGTTGTACTTTATCCTTAGGGTTCCTTTAATTAAACTCCCAAATGTCACCAGAGATTCCAAAAAAAAAATTTTGACACTGGGGTTCTTACATAAACTAAAGAGTATACAGAGTTCGGATACATACAAAACTCAACATTCTTAAGAACAAACCTACAGAACCTATATCTTGTATTGTACCCGGGGGGGAGGGGGAGGACCACTGTCCTGTATGTTACATGGTAGAGGAAAAAAAAAAGGAAAGGGAAGAACCATTTATTGAAGTTGGAATTATAATACTAAAACGGAACTAATTTTTTATTTTATAATTTTTTTTTTCAATTATTTTTGTTTAAAAATAATCAAGTTGTCCATAACTGTTCGTACTTCCTTTATATTAGCAGTTTATTGTTCTATAAATCAGGCTTCTCTTCTTGTATTGACATGAACGGCATTATAGTATAGAGAAAGGAAATGGGATTGTGGTATGTGGAAGTTAGGAAGAGGAAACTAGGGAAACCCCCATGATGACTGAGGACTGGATAAAAGGCTCTCTTTTCACCTTTGTTCATAAGTTTCTTTCTCACGTAAGTCTTCAGGAGAATAATTACAGATCTGTTGACTAGTACATGGTACCTGCAAAGACTACACTGATCTGACCCTGAGCAGGGCCTGCATCGAAAGAAGAAATAAATCTGCCCCGCCCGGAATAAAAATCAAGGAACACTATGAGGCAAAGGGTGATCACAAAGAATACTTTTATATCTGATTTTTTTTTTATTAAATCCTTCTTTTTTGCATAAATGCAATTGTGTTGTCAGTTTATCTGTTTCAATACAGTTTTGATTGATAGAGTAAAGGAGAAAGGGTTATAACCATGTTCGAATGATTAACTATTATGGAACTCCTGGGATAGTCTGATGATCTCCTTACAGAGATGAGACTTATATTTAGCCTCAGTCCCGTATCTAATGAGCTGTGCATGAGTGAGCAGGACTGTCAAAAAATAACATCCTCAGTACCAGGCGGGGACGGAAAGAAGCACCAAAGAGAAAAAACATTTTATAAATTCATGTATTTTAAATATTTACTTATCACAGGCCACGTTCATTCTGAAAGACACTTAGCTTCGTAAAAGGTTTAGTAATGCTGTGAAGGGGCACGGGGAACTGTCAGGTCGATTTTGGCCTCATCCCAAGAAGGTCGCCTTATGGACTGGTGGTTTAGTGTCTCACACATCACCCTTTCAATTCGCGCCATGGACTGCATCCATACTGAGGTCATTACGGTTTCGGTAGGAGCTCTCAGTCTGAACGATGTACAAGTGAAGCCAGTGGGAGTATGCCGTAGGTGTTGCACATCTTAATGAGCCAGGGCGTTTATACTTGCTTCACGCAGCCACCGCACGACGATGTCGTGTGGAATCATTGTTGCTGAAGAATCAATATGGGGAGGTATCGGACGACCCTAACCAGTTGACAACAACAGAAGTATACATGTTTGGGGTTTCTTTTAGGTGCGTGAAGTTCAAGTCAGAGTTTATCTTACGGGACGCACTGACACCACGTTATGTGGCTGGTGCAGGGTTGCTTTGTTGGAGACTGTTAAGCCACTGACACCACCACTCGGGAATTTTGAGTGTAATATAAAAATGAAAGTTTCCAGGATGGGATTAAGGAAAACGTGCGCTCATTATGCTCCACATGTACAATTCGAAGCAGGACCTCAGGAAGCCGTTTTTTTTCTACATCAACGGAAAGGCAAGAGGGGAAATTTGGCGGGCTACGTCAACCGGAAAGGCGTAAAGGACCAATAAACCTACAGTTGCTTTAGTGGCCCAATTGACGACTTGAAGGGGCCCTTTTAGTTGTCTCCTATCATATCCCATGTGAGGGACCCATTAGGTTTCGCAATCTTCGTGCTATGAGTTGTTGCGCACATTACGGATAAGACGATCACTGGGGGTATTTCCTAAGGGCCTGCCTCGATTTTTTTGTCATGGGTTTCTGAAATTTTTTGATTGCGCCAAATTGGCCCAGGGTTTTTCGGCGCCAGGGCTGCCAAGTGTTGACAGATGGAAATCGTGGGCTAGTGCGGCATCGGGAAAACCCGACGGAATCAGAGAAAATTGCGTGTAGTAACACAAAAAAAAGGTCGCTGCACGCACGCACATTACCTGAACCAAAGAACAATTAAAGGACACTGCGTGAACTCCAGCGGAGCTCGCGCAGCAGCGACACTCTAGTAAATGGGCGCACGACCCTTAAGTGATCCTGGCGCGCGCCCAACAATCCGCGTCGGACCCGCCCGCTGGATCGTCGGAATGGACCCGGTTGCGTAATCACTGCCCCACTGTTATATACTGAGTTGGACTGTCCCCCTAAACTTCCCTTTTAAGGCTTCTTTCAAATGTTGCTTCAGAATTTAATAAATAATTTTTGTCATTCTAATTTTGACTTGTCTCCTACAAAAAAAACCAGTCTGGACTACAATTAGACCCTCTTGACTGCGTGTTGATTCAGATGCACGACGTAGAAGCAGCTATTGTTATACTTCCAATGGTCTACTGATGCACTGCCGATAAGTTCACACGTCAGTGTCAAGGAATTATATATTTAGCCAATACTAAACTGTTAATTTTTCAGCTCATTGTCCCCATTGCATTTTCATCTTCTGAGGGCTTATTTACTAGCTGTTTACAGCCCAAATTGTAGACTACATCTTCGGGCCGGCCAGAAATCTGCAGTCAATACAGTCACCCCTTGTAATTCCTGTATGTTTCTTGTCCTCAGCCTACAGCCACTACAGGCATCCTGGTTTTCATTTAAAAGACAGATTTGTGGCTATTATGTACCACTGTTACTTGTAATATACAAGCAGCCAGTATTCCATATGTTATCGGAACCACACCAATGATTGAGCATAATATTAATGTATGGTTTGAACAAGGCCCATAAAACTATACGATTTTTCCCTGTGCCTCTCGTTTAAAGTGGTTTTCACACAAACAGTTATGACCCTATCCAAAGGATAGGGCCCTTAACCTTGCTGATCGTGGATTCGGTCTCAGGTGGCAAGACATCAGTGAGACGTCCTGCCAACCCTGAGCCCATCAAACCTGAGAATCCAGCCCATGCGTGTTGCCCTTCTGCTCAATTCAATCTCTATGTAGCTGAGGACAATCTCCGTCAGCATCCATAGAGAGTGACTGGAGACAGAAGGGTCCAATGTACCATCTATATGAGTAACACTGACCTCCCAATCATTCATCCTACTAAAGAAAAGGATAAGTCACACGCTATATCTCCATCCCTGATCCTGTACATGATCCTCTTTATAGTAGCAATCTGACCCTCATTGACACACACTACAATAGATGATGTTCACAGCTTATACATCTCCCCCTTCCCATGGTAACAATGTACCTCTTATAGATTAACACTGACCCATCATGACATACCTACTGACAATAATGACTGTCAGCTTTGCTCTTCCTCCTCCCTGTACATGACCCTCTATATAGAATAACACTGCCCACCATCATACCATCTACTGACAATAATGATGTCCACGACTTATATCCTCCTCCTCCAGTGTATGCAATGACCCTCTATAAGTAACACTGACCCTCATTACATACATATGACAATATATGATGTCAAGCTTATCCCCTCCCCCTGCCTGTACAAGGTCCTCATATAAGATCGACACTCCCATCCTTACATCACTACTGACAATAGTAATGAAAGTCACAGCTTATCTCATCCCCCCTGTACAATAGCCTCTATATGATAACCGACCACATGATACTCACTAACGACATAGATGATTTATCACAGTTATTCCCTCACCTCCCTGTACACTGACCTTATATAGTTAACAAGGACCCATTCATACAATCAACATGAGCGATGAATCATGTACACGTGTCCCCTATCTCCTACTCCCCCCCTTCCTGTACCAATACCTCTATATAGATAAACCACTGACCCATCATTACATCACTACTGCAATAGATAGTCACAGATCTTACCTCCCCTCCTCCGACTGCCCTTAATGACTAGCTAGTAACATGACCATCATTACATCACTACTGACAAATAGAGTGATGTCACAGATTATCTCCTCCCCTCCCGGACAATGGACTTATATAGATAACACTGACCATCATTACAGCACTATGACAATGATGATGTCACGGCTTATCTCCTACGTCCTCCCTTGACAATGACTCTATATCGATAACCACTGCCCCATCATACATCTACGGACAGTAGATGGATGTCACAGTCCTCTCCCCTTCCCTGTACATGACCGTAATATACATATAGATAACACTGACTCATCATTACATCACTACTGACAATAGATGGTGTCACAGCTTATCGCCTCCTCCTCCCTGTACAATGACCTCTATATAGATAACACTGACTCATCATTACATCACTACTGACAATAGATGGTGTCACAGCTTATCGCCTCCTCCTCCCTGTACAATGACCTCTATATAGATAACACTGACTCACACTGCTGCCGGTGTCTGTGTGCCCCCATCTAAAATAGAATAAACGCTACCTGTGAGCTCAAATCCGTGACATCAAATGTGACAGTTCCCACGGCAGCCTGGAGTCTGTATAAGATTCTAGGACCTGTTATTGGGCAGGATCTATAACAGTGTGCCGGGGATCGGAGACTGTTATAGATCCATAGCAAATTGTCCATAAACTGCAATACTGTGGTCCTATAGTCTCATGACTTCTAGCAACTAGGTCCCAAAACTAAATTTGGAACATGACCTGTGTCTACCATGTACCTAACTAATGTCTCCTTAAAGGAAACCTACCATTTGATTTGATGTATTATGAACAAACATACCTTGAGACTGCTGTAGCTACACAGATGCAGAAACATATCTTGTTTAATCCCTAAACTGAGTGGTTTTGCTAAAAAAAAACAAGTATAAAATTATTTTATAATCGGAGACTGTTATAGATCCATAGCAAATTGTCCATAAACTGCAATACTGTGGTAGGAACGATCAGACCCCCCAAGGGCTAAAGTAGCCCTGGGGGTCTTAAAAGAAAAAAAGTAAAAAAAAATTTTTAACAACCCTAAAAATTAAAATCACCCCCCCCCCTTTCCTTTGAACTGATATAGAAATAAACAAATAAAATCATAAACATGTTAGATATTGCTTTATTAGTGTCCGAAACGTCCCTTTTTTCCATTCTGCAACACAAATTTTATAAAAAGTTTTCAATAGGTCACACAGTCCCCAAAATGGTAGCATTGAAAACGTCATCATTTCCCACAAAAAATGTCGCCTTACACAGATCTGTACGCTGAACGTATGAAAAAGTTATTGTTTTCAGAACAGGGCAAAATGAAGAAATTTTATTTTTTACAAAAGGTTTAAGGATCAGGGGTAGTGGACCCACTGGACCATCGCGGATGATGATGTTAGCCGACACCTGGGACCGGAGTCTAAGTGGTACCTGGTTATCGCCACCAGGTCGTTCCACAGGCTTGACTTTGTCAACGGTGGCGGCCAAGACGAAGTACAGAATCATCAGGCAGAAGCATGGTCAGGGACAGGCAGAAGGTGAAGACAAGCAGCACAGGATCAGAGTCGGGGACGTAGTGGAAGGTCAGGATAATCGCACAGGGCATCAGCTTTCTCTAAAGCTAGACAGCACAAAGATACGGCAGGGGACACGCAAAGGGGCTAGAATTTATCAGGGAAGGCGGCTGGCTAGCGCCAGTTACCGGCGGAGCGCGGGCATTGGGGAGACCACCACTAGAGCTGGGAAAGGTGAATTCGGTGAACACGGAGGTACACAGTTTAAATCTATTAAAATATAATAAAACCTACATCAATTTGATATCTCTTTGATCCTACCGACCCATGGAATAAAGTTTGAGGAGTCAATTGGAGCACAGAGAAATTGTCGCAACTTTATTTTTAGCGCATTTAGAAAATAAGTTCTTCTCCAGCTCAATAAATTAAAAAAAAAATGAAAAATGATGGATTTTTAAATATGGGGAATGAAAAATTAGATGTGCAAAAAAAAGTGAAAATGACCTAATCCTTAAGGGGTTAAAGTGGTTGAAAGTCTGGACTTTTCCTTTAAGCTGAACACAACCTCCTCCAGTGCTGACTTATTCCATACAGAACGAGAGAAGCGCGGAGAGTCTGACATTGAGACTCCAGCAAGAGGTCGCGGCAGTAATGAGCTTATCCCCGGTCAGGTGACCCCGCAATGTTCATTCCAATTCACCTTCAGGTTTCTGACTTATGAGTAAAAAGCTGAGACTGACTTTACTCATCCCGAATCTGATGAACAGATAGAAGACACCTTGTAACTTCCCCGAGTCCTGATTGTCTCCTGACCTTGTTCTATAAGTGGAAACCAATGAAACTTATATTGTGGACTGATGCAGTAAATATTGCGCTGTTATACTCTGCCAGAGGCTTTTACGTGTCTAGAAGTCACAGAGGAGGATGATGGGAGTGACCCGCATCTCTGACAAATAGTCCTATAGTCTCATGATTTCTAGCAACTAGGTCCCAAAACTAAATCTGGATCATGACCTGTGTCTACCATGTACCTAACTGATGTCTCCTTAAAGGAAACCTACCATTTGATTTGATGCATTATGAAGCAGACATACCTTGAGAATGCTGTAGCTACACTGATGCAGGATCATATCTTGTTTAATCCCTGCGCTGAGTGTTTTTGCTGATAAAACAATTATAAAATAATGAGAATGAGGCTCTGTAGCTCCTGGGCACCCCGGAGCTTCTCCTCTACCCCTAATTATGCACTGCTCCAGAGAATTATGTAATCACTGTGTTGTACCTGGTAGACAGAAGTAATCAATCACTGCACCATCCCCCAGCTGCTGTGTATCAGTCATCCAGCTCTGGTTGATTAGTCCTGTCTGGACAGTTCAGTGTGCATGCAACCCAGCTCTCCCAAGGTCTTAAATTTTATAATTGTTTTATGAAGAAAACCACTTGGATCACGGATTAAACAAGATATGTTTCTGCATCAGTGTAGCTACAACATTCTCAAGGTATGTTTGCTTCATAATTAGAGATGAGCGAACATACTCGTTCGAGCTTGATGCTCGTTCGAGCATTAGCGTACTCGAAACTGCTCGCTGCTCGGACGAATACTTCGCCCGCTCGAGAAAATGGCAGCTCCCGCCGTTTTGCTTTTTGGTGGCCAGAAACAGAGCCAATCACAAGCCAGGAGACTCTGCACTCCACCCAGCATGACGTGGTACCCTTACACGTCGATAGCAGTGGTTGCTGGCCAGATCAGGTGACCCTGGAATAGACTAGCCCCTGCCCGCGCTGCTCGGATCATTCTCTGTCTGGATGCCGCTAGGGAGAGAGCTGCTGCTGGTCAGGGAAAGCGTTAGGGTGTTCTATTAGCTTACTGTTAGGCAGGAGTGATTCTCCAAGAACCCAACAGCCCTTCTTAGGGCTACAATAACGTTATACATTTTTTTTTTTTATTTGCAGCTAGTACCATATTGTGAGGAATTTGGAGTGAGACTTGCTACCGTTGTGTTTAGCTCTTAGTGGCACACATATCCACCTCAAACACCAAAGTGGGACAATTTATTAGGGGTTTGATTTCAATTAGGCACAGTCTGCCATTTACATTTTATTTTACGTTTATTTTTTCATAACTCAGCGTCATCTCATCAGTGTGCTTTCATAGTTGGCTAGAAAATAGCCATAGGAGAATCCAAACGGCTTACTTACGCCTACAGTAGCGTTATATATTTGATTTCTGGTTGATCTGCTGGTGGCTGTACTTGCTGCAGTGCATCTACTACCATATTGTGAGGAATTTGCAGTGAGACTTGCGACCGTTGTGTTTAGCTCTTAGTGACGCACATATCCATCGCAAAGACCGAAGTGGGACAATTTATTAGGGGTTGGATTTCAATTAGGCACAGTCTGCCATTTACTTTTTATTTTACGTTTATTTTTTGATAACTCAGCGTCATCTCATCTGGCATAGCAGTGTGCTTTCATACTTGGCTAGAAAATAGCCATAGCAATAGGATAGCATTGTTTGGTTTTAACCCCTTAATGACCGCCCTATCGGGATTCTACGGCGGTCATTAAGGGTACTTCTTCTGATGCGACGCCTTTCTACGGCGGCGCATCAGAAGAAGTTTTCGGGACACCGGGTCTCGCTGGTGCCGGTGTCGGGCTGTGATATCACAGCCCAGACCCGGCACTAACACCCGGGATCGGAAAAACTCCGATCCCGGGTGTTTAACCCCTTGCACGCCGCGGTCAAGCATGACCGCGGCGTGCAAGTGTGTCCCCCGTGGATCGGACCCCCCCGGTGTGCTTACCGGGGGATCCGATCCCTCCTGCCGCTGCCCCGGGTTCCGACGAGTGACCCGGGGCTGTCGGCTCCTCTTCTCACCGGGTCCTGCCTTCCTGGCAGGACCCGGCTGTAAGTAACTGAGCATGCGCAGCATGCTCAGTTACTTTCACTATACACTGCAATACAAGTGTATTGCAGTGTAAAGGCTTGAATAAGCGATCCTAGAGGTTGTTGTCGGTAGAAGGGGTCTGACACCAGAGGTCTTTGTTGGTAGAAGGGGGTCTGACACTTTAGGTCATTGTCGGTAGAAGGGGTCTGACACCCGAGGTCTTTTTTGATAGAAGGGTTTTGACACCAATGGTCTTTTGTCAGTAGAAGGGGTCTGACACCAGTGGTCTGACACCAGTTTCCTCCTTTAAGTCACAAACACAAAGAGGAGCACAAAGCTCTCTGCCTGCATAAGAACTTAAGCAGGGGTGGAGCTTATGAAGCCATAGACCTGAAACTGAAGTTTAAGATTAAGAAACTTAATAACACAAACTAAGAGAGTCTAAAAATGGCCGGTTTTCTCACATTGACACTGTCCAGTATATGCTTATACTATCTATTAGCCTGCTATCCCTGTAAAATGTTGTTTTTTAAGTCCCACCTTCTCCCTTTAGTATAGATTTTTTTATTTCTAAATGAAAAACAGGGAAAGTTGTTTTTTTTTAGCAGAATTATTGAATATGTTAAAACAATTGATCATACATATGGAATTGAACATTTACATGGCATCAGAGGGTTATAAATTGCATCATATAGTAGTAAAATAAAGTCATAGCTACAGGGGCTGGTAGTAAAATAACTTACCTACCTCTTCACCGTTGTTCTGTTACTAACACCCTCAGTCCCCGTTGCACTAAACTTCCTGAACTTCTCAACCAATCACAACTCAAGTATCTTCTTCACCAGTGATTGGCTAAACAGCGTTTCCTGTTTTGTTGGGACACACCCTCGGAGGTCAACCACATTGATCGTTGGGTAGCAGTGAGCGCTAAGTACTGCTTTATTATTTTAACTAATTTTAGATCATAGAATTGTACATTTTTTTAATTTACTGGATCGCCCCTTTAAAAAAAAAAAAAAACTGAGAATTTTGGACCCTACTAAGATAAAAAACAAAATAGGTGACATTACACCTTTCTGTCATCTATAAATCATTCCCAGCTGGGGATGACACGTCTGGCGGGTAATGTACGTAATGAGGCGCCCACAGATTTTTAGGTATTTATGTACTATGAGCATGACGCCGTTTTAGCACTTGGCAATTAACAAACTAAAAGCTTTTCTATTGAACATATTTGTTTTGTGGTTGCGCTAAACACCTGCAATATCCATTAAATATGCATTTCGGGATGCCATTATGTAATTTTGGCTCATTAACTCTTTCAGTACACATAATTACTGTACATTTTGAAGCACATTGCTACATCTGATTCTAGTATATATAGGAATATATATACAGGCGACAGCTTAAAGGGGGTCTACCGGCTACTAAATCACCTTACAAATAAAAGCAGCATTGTGTAGGGCACTTTATAGGTTTTGCAAAAATACCATTCTTGTTTCTAAGTTTTTTTCAATTTGGAAAAAAACTCCGGATATCAATTGAGTTGTAAGGGGGGGAGGCGGAGCAATACACCAGTTCTTTGTTAATCACATTACCTCTACACAATGATTGCCATCCTGCAAGGGTGTAATCAGATATGCATTATCCATTAGGCGAGTTGAGCCTCTTGCCTCAGGTAGCACCAAATGCAGAAAGATGGGGGACAGCTTCACACCTGCAGTCGCTTCCATAAAGCAGGACCTGACACCTAAAAATAGTGTCTCTTCACACCCAATTTGAGCTCAAGTGTGAGACGCTACACTGCAAATCCGTTTACTAAAAGAATAACCCGATATATTACTTCTTGAAGAGGTGGAGGGGGCACAATTTTATATTGTTCACCTCAGGCAGCAGAGAGTTTAGTTAGGTTCATCCTTAGGTGTTATAATGAGAAAACAAGTGCACCGTCAGGTATAGCTCCACCTTCAGTGCACCAAGAACCTAATTTGCATAAAGATAAAAATGGAATTTTCTTTCAAACTAAAGATTTTTGAGTAACATGGAAGATATGGCTGGAAAGCTTAAAAAGTGCCCTACACATTGCACATTTTACTTGTGGGGCGATTTTAGAGCTGATAGACCCCCTTTAAGGGCTTTGGGGCTTATTGACTGTTCTTTAAAGTGGTTTTCCCATTCCCTGCAAACAATAGAGAGATCGTATCAAGTACTAATGACAAGACTATCTGCCCAAGACAATCTCCGCGAATATCGTAGCATCTGGCAGGTGACAGGACTTGGATTGGGATTTTTGTCGCTGAGTAATTCCGCCTTCACACCAGAGATTTCTCTAGGAAATGGAAAATCCTATTACTCTTCTCCTCCCGAAAATCCCTCCCAACTAGACGCCACGTCGTGAGCGAGATTCACAATTAAAGTTGTAAGATTTCGAGGATCTCTTGGATGTAATGTCGTCTCCTAAATGATGAGAGTGGGAGACAGCCCGGACTGAGGCTCATCAAGTGCGAAACGTAATTGGGGGCAGTGAGAGAAAACTGCATGGAAGATGCTAGAGAGGAGAACACCATCAGCCTCCGCAGGTACAGAGGAAGCCATGTGTCACCAGCCGAAAATAAAGAGATCAATTATATCAAAGGTGATTTCACAGCAGCGGGAGAGAAGATATTACAGGCACCAGGAGGACCAGGACATATGTCATGTATCAGGCAGGATAATACAAGATATGGATGTGGCAATTAAATTATCAAATGTCCCTCAAACTTCATTGTACATAGTGTCCTATCTGCAGGCAGCATGTTATAGAGCAGGAGGTGCTGAGCAGATTGTACATAGTGTCCTATCTGCAGGCAGCATGTTATAGAGCAGGAGGAGCTGAGCAGATTGTATATAGTGTCATATCTGCAGGCAGCATGTTATAGAGCAGGAGGAGCTGAGCAGATTGTACATAGTGTACTATCTGCAGGCAGCATGTTATAGAGCAGGAGGAGCTGAGCAGATTGTACATAGTGTCCTATCTGCAGACAGCATGTTATAGAGCAGGAGGAGCTGAGCAGATTGTACATAGTGTCCTATCTGCAGACAGCATGTTATAGAGCAGGAGAAGATACAAAGATTGTACATGGTGTCCTATCTGCAGGCAGCATGTTATAGAGCAGGGGGAGCTGTTCAGATTGTCCATATTGTCCTATCTGCAGGCAGCATGTTATAGAGCAGGAGGCTTCAACCTCCTGACAAATCTGGTGGGCAGTTTGGACGATCTGCATCGATGGGGTCTTCTACACCAGGTCTGATCTGGAGTAGAATTGCGTCATAGCTTGCGCATGAATAGGCAGGAACGCACCTACAAGCTGTGATAAGCCTCCTCCCCCACCAGTGTCCTATCTGCTGGCAGCATATAATAGAGCAGGAGGAGCTGAGAAGATTGCACATAGTGTCCTGTCTGCAGTCAGCATGTTATAGAGCAGGAGGAGCTGAGCAGATTGCACATAGTGTCCTATCTACAGGCAGCATGTTATAGAGCAGGAGGAGCTGAGCAGATTGCACATTCACGTTTTCCCGACGTGTTACCCGAATATTTCCGATTTGCGCCGATTGTACCTGAATTGCCCCGGGATTTTGGCGCACGCGATCGGATTGTGGCGCATCGGCGCCGGCATGCGCACGACGGAAATCGGGGCCGTGGCCGAACGAAAACCCGACGTATTCGGAAAAACCGCCGCATTTAAAAACCGAAAATGTGCCGCTTGGGACGCGCTTACCTTCACCTGGTCCAGCTCGGTGTATTCCGGCGCGATCAGATGCATTTCAGCGCAGCAGCGCCACCTGGTGGACGGCGGAGGAACTGCCATCATAAATCCCGGCCGGACCCGAATCCAGCGCAGAGAACGCGCCGCTGGATCGCGAATGGGCTGGGTAAGTAAATCTGCCCCATAGTGTCCTGTCTGCAGGCAGCATGTTATAGAACAGAAAGAGAAGTACAGTTTAATATAGTTTTATTACGAAAGTTCCTTTATAGCTTACTTGTGGTGCTCATCAGTGATTGACAGTTGTCTCTTTATTCATGCTCAGTCAGTGAAGGCTGCTTATCGTGGGGACCAATAACTGTACTCTATATCATAGAAATAGCAGTACATTTTACAAGTTATGCTCAGTCTTTCCCACAAAGCTACTATATATATATATATATATATATATATATATATTATTCTGCTCAGCTCCTCCTGCTTTATAACATTCCAGCAATATATTGGAAAGCTTTTTCATGGGGACAATTTCCCTTTGAGCTAAATAATTCCCTCTGTATCTGACAGCGCATATAAGTAGAGAACCGCTGGATGGAGACTTCGATCTCACAGGAAATGTCATTGTTTTATCTCATTTAAAATCTACCACTAAAAAGCGAGAAATGTCATTTTGTCAGATAAGGCAAAATACACAAAGTTAACCTTTCTTGTAATGCAGGGATAGAGCTACTGAGACGGCATCAGGCTTAGATGTATGTGTCAGGGAATGGTTAAATAGATACATTGCAGCTTTTCATTAGGAATTTCTGGAAGTTTCTGTTGAGATTAGTGCATTGTCTGTGTAGGTGGAAAATGTAGAGGACTTCCATGATTAAAAGGGTTGGCTACTCTTTTACATAAATTACCCATGTACCTTTACTGCCGTAATAATAAACCCTGAATGTTCATCAAGTGATTCAGCAGTCTTGCTATTTACTTTAGTGCTGTCTGCAGACTCTCTGGGAATCTTTGTTTACATGTGTGAGCTCTGATGAATAGGAGGAGCTGTGTAGTTTATTACTCATCCTGCTCCATTCCCTCTTCCCTCGCCATTAGGACGGACTGTAGGAGCGAGAAACAGGAAGTTTTGTATATGTGCAGAGGGCAGCATGGTGAGAACATGATAGGTTGAATCAAATGGGGTAGGGGTACATGTACATATACATGACGAGACATGTCTAATGGAAGAGATTTATTAAAAAGGGGCCAACCCCTTTAAAGCATGAAGCAATCTCGAAAACATTTTTCTCATCTTCTTTAACCTACTCTGTATGTAATATGGGCTCATGATTGGTAATCCCCAATTTCTTCTCACAGGAGTAGCGATAGTTGCACAATGCATAAGCAAATGGGATACCATAGGTTTTATAATCCACATCAAAGTTTAGAGCGATAAGTCTTAAAAGGGATCGTCCGACGTTCCATTGCTCATTGTAACAAAGCGGCAGGTCAAGCATGAGCCCTGCTGCTCCATTCAATGTCAGTGTTAGGCTACATTCACAATAACTTATGGGAGACGTATATATGGCCGCAAATTTGCATCTGGATATACATCCCCCATAGGCATCTATGGGGGTACAGTAAGTACAACATGTTTCTATGAAGAGGGGAAAGGGGAACAGCGCTCACCTCTCCTGCTCTCCAGCACGCCCGACGTGTGCCCATCGGCCATTCCCTTAGTGCCAAAAATATCTAAGCGCAGCCTTGAGAGATAGTCATGCGCCATGCTCAACTGTTTCAACCGCTTCCATAGACACACACTTGGCCTGCCACAAGCGGTCCTAAAAGTGAGACCCTTTTGAATAATTATTCTCACATTTTTGGAAACCACCAAACTTTAAAGGGATTGTCCCACTACACCTACCATTCAAGGAGAACCCCAGACCTCCGTAGACATAACTCCATGTGCACCATGCCCGAAACATAGCGAAGGTTCCATGAGATTTTGGTCCTCTGTTCTTCCAATAACTTTGGCAGTGGACCCCTACCAATCACAGACTTATCCCCCATCCATAAGCGTCATTTGTTAAGACAAGCCCTTTAAGAAAAAACTTATACTTATTATAATAATTGCCAATCACTTTATCTCGCAGTAGATATTTCATATGCCCAGATGCTTCCTTCTCCTTCGTCCTTCCATATGTACGTGAAGTCTAGAAGATACGGGACGCACATAGTGTAATTATTTTGGTGACATCCCACCCTGTTGGTTAACCTTTAATTTGTAGCAGCATCTGCTCTGTAATGATTGTAATAAAGTTTTCCTCTCCGAGAAGCCTCTGGAAACCCGTCACGAGCCTCATACTTAGGATCCGTCACTCGATATACGTGGCACCGCTTGTTTCCAAAGTTGACAGCTTTGTTTATTGTCTCCACGATAACAGATTGAAATCAATGTCTCCGGAGAAGTGTAACCTTGAGGTGAAAGGAGTGCGATCTGATTATGGAAATCTCCTCTTCCTTATTGCCGTTTCCATTATTGTTATTTTTTAGAAATTTTTTTGTTTCAGTGCAGAATATTTCGGATTTCATTAACCAAATGAGCACGACTCATCATGAATTGGCCGCAGAAGGGACTTATTGTCACCTCGCCTGTAATCACACGCGTCTCACGGACCGCGCTGTCACTTTGAAGTGATGGAATTGTCTTCCGACTAAACACAAAAAATATCACAATAGATTAGAGTGATTTCCTCTTCCAGGTGAAGATCTTCAATCCACGACATGTGGAGTTCTCATTCTTTTCTTCTTATCCTGACTGTTTTTAATATCTTTACCAACCGGACCACGGAGAATTGTCTCTTTGGATTAGAGATAGCTGCGGAGAGGATCAGGACACACTCGCAGTTTATGCCGTTTTCTTTATAGGATTTAGATCTATAAGCAGATTTATGTTTTGCAGTTGTCCATCTTCTTCTGATAAACTTATCTCCAAAATTATCTTGATTCGAAGACTGAACCATCATGTAAGACTTCTCTTCCGATTTCACTGCATTATCTAAAAAATTGACGCTGTATGCGGCACAAAGCTCAACTGCTCTACACCACCAAACTGTGTGCCATAGCAAAGTGCCATTGTAATGCTATTTGTTGAAATTGTACAACCACAAAAGCTTGATTTTGCCCAATTTTTTTTTACAAATCATGACCAATGGCAATCATTGGCTATGGGCAGTTACAGCTTTTTTTTTCAGCCAAACTAACAAATATCCCATGATGCTTAGACATAACATCACAGCTGGGGGGTACACTGTGATCATCTTCCATATCTAAATTCTCCTAAATGAGCTTAGATGCCATAAGGATACAGTCAGGGAAGCTGATTGTTCTTTTTTTTAAACTGTGTGACTCGGAACTTGTCGAATTATTTTTAGTAACTGAAAAAGAATTCCCACGCACACTCATACATGGAGAGAGCCTCTGTCATACTCCCCAAGGAATTTTATGACTTAAAGGAAATCGACCATCAAAATTTAATCATGATAAACTAGGGGTACAGGACACAAGCTGGCAAGGAGCCAGGTAAACTTTAATATAAGTTATTGTTTTAACCACTAATGCCACAAATTTTATAAAAACAGTTTGGGGATAAGCCATTTATTGTCTGTGGCAACATAGAGGAGGCTAAAAAATTTGTGTCTGGTTATCTTTAAGATTTGTCTCATTCTTATTTTTTTAAGAATCTTAACAAATCTCGCCGCCCAAACACTCCCTAGCATGTTTCCCTTATAGGACCGTAAAAGGCTCTGCTATTAAGATTTGTTTTTCTTTAAAAGAGGGGATTTTTTATGCCGTTTTGGGTGAGGGAACAAAGCATGTTCCGATTCAGTTCATCCTTCTATTTGGAGTCTCCACCATATTTGAGTCAAAGGGTATTGCAACATACAATTTAAAGAACATCTACCACCAGGATGAAGGACTGTAAACCAAGTACACTTACATGCTGGTGTGTGCCCCCTCTGGCAGGATCTGCTCTTCTTTTAGCTTCTTATGCGATGGATTTTACAAAAAAAGCTTTTAAAATTATGCAGATAAGCCTAAGGGGCCACAAGCTCCATATGTGTTAATGGAACCTGGAGCCCCTCGGGCTCATTAACATAATTTTAAAGCCTTTTTTTCCAAAAATCAATGACATAAATAGCTAAAAGAAGCGCAGATCCAGCCAGAGGGGGCGTACACCAGCATGTAAGTGTACTTGGTTTACAATCCTTCATCCTTGTGGTAGATTTCCTTTAACACCATGATTAGGATTTGTTGAGTGACCTGATGTCATTCATATAAACTACCTGCCGATCCATTCTTACTCCTATAATGTTTTTAGTTTTGTAATTCAAAGATTCTATGTAGATATACAATGTTGACATATTTATGACAGGTACGTCTTCTACCATTCCAAACTACTCTACATTAAGTATCCCCACTCATATTGTGGAAGAACCCTTGAAGAAACCCATCACAATGAAGATGTTGTCCTTGATAGGATTTGATCCACTTATGCCCCATCCTACTCGTATTTCAAATAGAGCATTTAAATTCCATAATGTTTCTCTGAAAGCTATAGAAATATATAGAATCAATAGACAATGCGCTCTACCTGTAACCAACCCCCTCCTCAAGAATCCAGGTCGTTATTGCTAGAAAATAGAAACATCATCCAAGAATAACCTGATATAACCCAGTAGAATCAGAATCAATCTTCTCGCTGACTTCCATCTCCTAGAGACGTGTTCTTTGCATTTTGGATTTCTATTTCAATATATTACCGCAGTGGAACTGTTTAGAGAATTATTTGGTTTGGAAATGCGATTTTTGTGAAGGAATTGAAATAAAAAAGATCCATAATGAACTTGTTAGTATCAAGCGGGGCAGATTACATTATTGAATAGAATGGTTTGTTTAAAACTGGGAGATGCTCGATAACGGTCAAGTATTAAAATTTTTATAGACCTTCTGTGGATCATCAGATTAATTCTTAATTCTATTTTTTTTTATAATGAATATTTTTTATAATGAATAATTTGTCATTACCTGTGACTTGTGATGATCCACTCTGATTGGTCATGATCTGCTGTGGTATCCCTGGATGAGTTATGGAGTATTATTATCCAACATATGGTAATATTTGGGTCCGTGCCAGAAGACTGAGTTTGGGTTCAGTGTTTGGGCTCTTAGGCTTTCTAAAGTAGCCAGAGTTATCACCAAGATGGCCACCACAGGATACTACAACTCCCATGATCCCTCAGTTCTCAGTAACAGCTCCTCCCGCTGAGGTTTTGCTCCCAGTGATGAACTAACATGCACTGCAAGCAACCGACTACAGCCAAACATTGTGCTGATCATATGACCTGCCCAAGCAAGTGCAGGACATGTGATATGGACATGTGACCAGCGGCCTCTTCTGTCACTTCCACAGGGACAAAACCAATGGACTGATTACAGGGTTAGTAGCATTTTCATTTAAGAGGCATGAACTCAACTCATCACGGATGGTTGTAGCTTCTGATAATTCAGCAATGTGCCTCATTTTGACACAAAAACGGAACTTGTGGGTCACAACTGTGATACATCTGGCCCTTAGTGTCCAACTCCTGTTGTCTGACCTGTATTGCTCCACCTCATACGACAACCAGTAGCGGCAAAATGGGGACTCGCTTAACTAAATTGGGTAACAGGACCAAACAAAATCCATAGCCAAAATGAAAAGAAATATCTAAATAGGATTTTGGGACGAAGAAAGGTCACCAATGGGTTTCGCCTTTATGGAGCCATCAGTAACTTACACCGAATCCCTTATGATTCACAAGTAACGATTTTGGCAACTTCCATCTCTTCATTATTCAGGCCATATAAATATTTTAGAACCTGATCAATTGAAACTTTGTAAAGTCTAATGACAATGGGAGTCTATCTCCTGTCTGCCGGGCGGCTCCGCTGATTTATTGTGAAAGAGGAATCTCATTTATTATCTGTGTAATTAAGGCGCTCGTCAGGTCCAAATTACTTTCAGGGATATTCTGTTTACAAAACCGGAGGCCATAAAACATCTGCTAATGAAGCGTCTCCACTGGGTTTTGGGTGGTGGAGGGGTTTTTATCATACCTGATATATGACGTTTTATGTTTTTTTATGCCGCTCCAGATTTATGGCTGTTGTTTTTGTAAGTCACTTTTATAGCAGATGTAAGGTGTCATGTGAAACCAGCAATTACACAGCGGGAAGAGGAATATCATTCCCTAGAGGAATGTTATGTGTGGCTTTCATCCATATATTTATATTTTTTACATGTAAATCTGGATGATTGGGCATCATTCATTGGAACATCATTCCCTTCTCTGCTATCACAGCCATAACATACACAATCAGCTCTGCTATATGCCTCCCTCCCCCTCCCCTGGATAAAGACCTTATATGTCTGAATAAAAACCTTATATGTCTGTAGCTTGTAGCTCTACTCTTTTCACGTTGCTGTTGTTTGCCAGCAGTAAGTCTGTGTGTGAGCTCATCTTGGAATGCAAGGGTGGGGGCTAGAGTGCAGAGAGGAGCTCAGTGCAGTGTCAGACCGGAGAACAAAATATTGTTCCTGACCATAGACTTCTGATTTACGGTCGGATCCTGGGGCAACCAAAATTATAAACACCAGGACTGTTAGAGACGGGTTGGAATAATATCTGTGAAATGCTGTATTTTTGTTAATAACAGTGAATTAGAGATTGTGTAATTTTGTTATCCTGAGTATATTTAAGAATCTTGTCTTTATGGAAATACCCCTTTAAGAGCACTGATTGCTGTGGGGTTCAAGAAAAGATCCTAACCATACCAGAATCAGTATAGAAGAACTTATTAAAGTATGTAAAACGTGAAGTTTGTGAAAAGTCCTCTTTAGATAGATAGATAGATAGATAGATAGATATGAGATAGATAGATAGATAGATAGATAGATATGAGATAGATAGATAGGAGATAGATAGATAGATATGAGATAGATAGATATATAGATAGATAGATATGAGATAGATATGAGATAGATAGATAGATAGATAGATAGATAGATAGATATGAGATAGATAGATAGATAGATAGATATGAGATAGATAGATAGATATGAGATAGATAGATATATAGATAGATAGATGTGAGATAGATGGATAGATGAATAGATAGATAGATAGATAGATAGATAGATAGTATGCACTCTGTTTCCATGGGCCAGTTGTGACAATACGGGACCTACATACAATGTACTTACAGCTGCTTGTCGATGAGTATTTGATAGGATCCCGTGAATCTTTACTTTCTCTTTTTCCATTTCATCGATGTTGACCCATAAATCCCGACTGGCAGAATCCAATGGTCCGTAGATTCTGGACATATAATACTTGTGATCCATATCCTCCTGTAACACAGAGAAGATTTATTGTATGATAGAGCTTTTGCTATATGATCAAAAATAATACTTTTTACACTTTAACAATGTCCTTCTCTAAAATTCGGAAAGGGCATCTGTCAACAGTATGAACCCCCTGGATTAGGGGCACGGCCAGTGGATTCCTTTGTACTGAGGGAAGACAACCTTTATTTTTTTCCTTCTTCTGAAGACCAGGAAACCTGGAACATCGTAATTTGTTTTGTATGTAAATGAGAGACTGAAATGAGAGGGATTTGCGGTGCATGTGCCAACTGCACTACAATCAGGGATGTAACTAGGAGATGCAGGGCCCCATTCAGAAGTCTGGTATGGGGCCCTGCATCTCCTAGTTACACCCCTGATTGTAGTGCAGATGGTGCATACACCGCAAACACCCTAAAAAAATATACATATTTGTATATATACACGTTAATACACTCTTACACAAATTTATACACTTCTCTCCCCCAGACATTGTCCTCTCCCCCGACATTTCTTATCTGAGCTGTCGATTCATGCTGTGTATTTGTGGATAATGTTCAGTGTTATTCACATATTATAGTGTACAATGTGCAGCATAATATGTATATAATGGTGCACATACTCCATTCTTTAGTGTGTCAGGTCAGATTCCGGGGCCCCCTGACACTGCGAGCCCCATAGCAGCTGCTATGGCTGCTACCACTATAGTTACGCCCCTGACTGTAATGTGATCTTACTCTCAGTTAAGCTTCTAGTCCGTGTGTATTCTTAGAGAAAACAAGAGACATGCTGTTTGGAAAACTGTGTGTGGGGTGTGCTTAAAGGAAACCTGTCATTAGGATTGTCATTTTTAGCTGGTGACAGGTTCTAATAGCCTATGCTATGCTCATTTTAAAAATGCCTAGTCAGAGTTCTGAGTACTTTATAAAATTGTAATTCAGATTACCTGGCTCCCTGCCAGCAGTGTGTTTTATGCCTGTGTCCCAGACTCCTGATTTATTCTTCCTCACCTCCACACTCATCTAGATCCCTTCCCCTTATTGTGCATTAAGCAGGCAGGGGAGGATGGGGGATGGTGTGGAATAGAGGAAAAATGCATCGAGGAAACTGAGACACTAGCACAGTTTCCCCACCCCGGGACTCAGCACACCTGCTCGCAAGGAACAAGGTAATGTGAAATAAACTTTTATAAAGTACAGAAACAATTCATAATGCTGACAAATGCATTTTTAACCCCATAGCGCAATAAGACGTACCCTTACGTCTTACTGCGCATGGGGGAGTATGAAGAGGGCTCACGGGCTGAGCCCTCTTCATACTCACCGGGCATTTGCTTCATAATGAAGCAAACGCCCGTCGCTAACACCCGCGATCGGTGCTTGCACCGATCGCGGGTGTTAACCCTTTGATCGCCGCCGGCAAAGCTGCCGACGGCATTAAAGAGCCGGCGGCGAATGGGCGCCGCCATCTTGGCTCCGATCGTCACTCCCCGTGACGTCACCGGGGAGCGGCGATCCATTGCCATGACAGCCTGGGATCACACAAAGATCCGAGGCTGTCATGATCGAGGCTATCTATTACAATGTGCAATCTGCACATTATAATAGATAGTATGCAAAATCCCCATATACTGCCATACTGTAGTATGGCAGTATATGGTAGGATCAATCAGACAACCTAGGGTTAAAGTACCCTAGGGAGTCTGAAAAATAGTAAAAAAAAAAAATAAAAAAAAGTAAAAAAAAAAATTATATTTAAAAAACATAAAAATTCAAATCACCCCCCTTTCCCTAGAACTGATATAAATATAAATAAACCGTAAAAATCATAAACACATTAGGTATCGCCGCGTCCGAAAATGCCCGATCTATCAAAATATAATAACCGTTTTTTACTGCGTTTAACCCCGCAGCGGAAAATAGCGCCCGAAGCCGCAAATGGCATTTTTTTGCCATTTTGAAAAATAGAAAAAATTCTATAAAAAGTGATCAAAAGGTCGCACAGTCCTAAAAATAGAAGCAATGAAAACGTCATCAGAAGTCGCAAAAAATGACACCACTCATAGCTCCATACACCAAAGTATGAAAAAGTTATTAGCGCAAGAACACGGCAAAATGAAGAATTTTTTTTCTGTACAGGAGGTTTTAATTTTTGTAAATATATGAAAACATTATAAAACCTATACAAATTTGGTATCCCCGTGATCGTATTGACCCAATGAATGAAACAGACCTGTCATTTGGGGCACACAGTGAAAGCTGTAAAAACCAAGTCCACAAGAAATGGCGCAAATGTGTTTTTTCATCATTTTCACTGCATTTAGAATTTTTTTCCCGCTTCCCAGTACACGGCATGGAATATTTAATACCATCACTATGAAGTGCAATTTGTTACGCAGAAAATAAGCCATCACATAGCTCTGTACACAGAAAAATAAAAAAGTTATAGATTTTTGAAGGTGGGGAGTGAAAAATAAAAACGCAAAAACAAAAAAGGGCCTGGTCTTTAAGGGGTTAAAATCAGCATAACATAGGCTATTGGAAGCTGTCACCAGCTAAATATTACATTCCTAGTGACAGATCCGCTTTAAGGTATGTGAGGGGCAGTATGGAGTGGATCTGGAGTTCAGAAAGACAAAACAAAGTATTCCATATCCAACATTTACATAAAAAATCATTTAAATAATTTTTCTAGGTTTCATTCCCATCAGATTAAATAAGAAACGAATGTGTATACATAGTACAAAGATACCTTTCTGGGTGGAGGGGGAAATAGCACTATTGGGTGCAGCCCCCACCTGGTATTCAATGCACCTGATATACCAAAAGGCTGCAACTCTCAGGTTAATTCTACACCAGATGGAGCCCCTGCCACAAACCACTCCCACTCCTCCCCGCCCCATATGCCACATCATCACCAAGTCAGCAGATGGGGCGTGGAGAAGTGGGAGTGATTCACAGTGGAGGCCGGACCTGGCATAGAATTGACCCAGAAACTCATCCAGGAATTGTAACTTTTTCATGGCCTTTACTGCATAAAACTGACATACAAGCCACGAGAAATTTTTGGGAGGTTCAGACTGACTGTCTTTACAGTTATTCTTCACTCTGAAAACATATTCTGATTACACATATGGCAAGAAAAGTTACAAACCTGGTACCCCATATTCTTCAGCAGGTGCCTCTCCCAACCTTGCCGGATCTCTCCTTACATGACCACTAACTTTATAAAGAAACGGCCTGGAGGAGGCGCGTCTGTGACTTACAGATGACTTCCCGGCAAAAATCTGTGGCCATTATAAAAAAGAAAGGTCGATGGAGGTAGAACAACGGAAGGCACCAGGAATGTTGAATCTTCATAGTCAAATTTAGTCTCCATGGAGAAGGGTCAAGTTAAATGTAAACATTAAAAAAAAAACACAAAAAAATATGTGTGCATAAAAACTAAAAAAAAAAAATAATAAATTTTTTGTTATTGACACAACATCAGTTCTGCGCTAAGGAAACATTAGATATTCAGCGCTTTGACTCTCAACTTGTTGTATTCAAATGCGATCTCTTATCATTTAATTATTTCCTAATATTCCGATGATAACCCTGACTGATGGAATTATGCGAGGTACCACAATGCATTCTTCTCTCCACTTACTAAATATCCCCTTCATTTAGGTCATGGCAATTTATTTATTATTAATACTTCTGAAAAGATAGCTGGGAAAAAAAAGTTTCATTAATTGTTCCGAGGATAATCTTCTCGAGGTTAATTAGCTTAGAACCGATAGACGAGAAGAAGGATTTTCGTGCAATTAACCTATTAAATAAAACATCTGAAAGCGCCGAGCGAGAGGCTTTTCCTGGGCAATTAATAAATGAAGTACCTGAAACTTGTGAAAAGTGTTAAATAAACGCTAAAAAATCAAATATTTCGTCGCCAGGGGAGAACCTCAACTATGCGCGGCTTTACGAGAGCCATAGAACGGCGCCCTCTCCCCCCCCCATCCGATAGAAATTTATCAGGTTATATTTTTTAGTAAGTTGGCTCTCCATAAAGTTTTTACACCCATAATGAGGTGTAAAGAGACACCGGGGCCCATTTACTAAGGGTCGCGGAGCGCACTTTCGCCTGACTGTGCACCGTTTTCAGGGATTGCGCGACTTGGTCAGGTATTTAGCGAGTGTCTGTGCTGGGATTGTGTCGCAAGCGATTGGATTGTGGCGCAGCTGCAGTGCTTTCATGGACAGAAATTGAGGGGCGGGCCGTCGGACGATCCGACTGATTCCGACTGAGCGCGGGATCTAACTTTGAAATTGTGTCGACAGATCAAGCACTTACATGCACCAGGAAGAAGAAGGTGAACTCTGTCGGACCTGAGGGGGGAGGTGACACATGCAGGATATTGGACGCACAATATTAGTGAATCGCGGCAGAGTGCGTAATCGTCCGACAATGCACTTTCAGTGAACTCCACGGTCCGGGTAAGTAAATGTGCCCCACTGTTTATGAGTGACAGATCCTGCTTTGTAGTAGATAACTTCGCCCCTGATGCTGCCCCATCTTGCTGCAGGTGGTTCTGCCTGAGGCAAAAGGCTCAACTCGCCTTTTCGTTACCTTAGTTTATACAAGGTCAAAAATGACAAATGGGTTTATAAAAGAATTGCTTTTTAGTCACAAAGTAAAATCAACTTTTTGGGGGTTCAGGGTCCAAAACTAATAGACAAACACTCAAAAAGGTTAATATATATTTTTTTAAATTATTTCCAAGCATTTCTGCTCCCACAATGCTCTGCTTGGGTCATGTACTCTCACTTATCCCAAGAATCATTTGTTATATTTTAGGCAATTTTTATTATTTGTCTGGATCCTTGGTATCAGAGGGAGCAACAAGTGCTTTCTAAAATAGTTTGCGTGTCCATTTTTCACTTCCTATCTTTAAAAAACCATGACTTTTTAGTTTTTAGCTGTAAGGGCATATTTTCTGCCCAACAAATGGTACGTCCCAATGAAGGCATTTCATATTCCATGCCGGTTACTGGAAAGCTGGAAAATAATTTAAAATGAAATGAAACGGTAGAAAATAATGCATTTGCACCATTTTCTTCTGGACACAGTTTTTATGGTTTTCACTGTGCACTCCATATGACACTTCTACGACAATCCTATCCAAAATGGTGACACCCATGTGCCACCGCCATATATCTGCCAGCTTTGCCACCTGCAGGTAAATGGTTAACACCCGCGATTGGTGCCAGCGATCTGTGTCAAGTTAATTTATATGTTCTATGTTTTTTGGCAGTAATTTATAATTTTCTTAGCTTTACGGAGGGCTCTTGGTCTACTCTACCACTACTACTACTAGTAGTAGTACTATTACAATCTAATACTGTCTTCATACCCCCATAGTGTTGGACTAGGACTTCTTTAGAGGGGGCGCACTCCAAACTGTGTTGTCTTCTGCTTGACCTCTAGGGCTCATCACTGTATTACAGTCTGATCCCTCTGGATGGTTCTCTGGTGGACCACTCCAACTCTGCCTATACATAAGGTCTCACCTACGAAAAAGTTCTGTAACTCAATGAAGCATTGAGTTGGCAAGTGCTATTAGTAAGTACCGATCCCCATTCCTTCAGGGATGAGTTTTCTCTTTATTTACAACATTATATCCCATTCAAATACAATTAAAAGACGACATCCAAGCCAGAAGGTGTTTTCAAAGAAGACACAATATATTGCATAATCAGGGATACTGGGAGCTGGAATTTTGCCCAGAAGCAATTTAATATTCTCCAATGCCTCCTAACACATTTTGGTGTATATGATGCCTTTCTTTGCCCAATTTCCAGTGAGGTCACTCAGCGGAGTAATGACAAAGAAGTCATAAAAACAAATAACATTGTAGACTGATACAATGTATTTTGTGACCCATGAAAATCATAAATATCTTGTTATAATGAGAAAAAAAGTAGGACTTGAAGGACAGTTTACAACCTGAGCCTCTATATTTTGGAAAAACCGCTTTTTGTATCATGATCTCCTCATGTATGGACAAGGATAACAAATGATGTTAGGGGTATTCCAAGATAATTAAAAATATTTTTTTTTGGTGGGAGGGACTCAAAGGAGATCTACCACCAGGATGAAGGATTGTAAACCAAGCACACTGGCATACTGATGTGTGCCCCCTCTGGCAGGATCCGCTCTTCTTTTAGCTTCTTATGCCCTTGTTTTTAAGAAAAAAGGGCTTTAAAATTATGCAAATTAGCCTGAGGGGCTCCAGGCTCCATTAACTCCTATGAAGCCTGGAGACCCCCAGGCTCATTGGCATTATTTTTAAAGACTTTTTTTTTCTTAAAAACAAGGGCATAATAAAAGACTATTTTCTCCAAAATGAGGTCTTTAGAAGATAAAGGAACAATGTAACCTGTTGCAAGGGACACACACCAGGGTGTATGTGTGCTTGGTGGACTATACTGCATCCATGTGGTAGATTTCCTTGAAGTGCTTTGTCCTGTTCGTGAGGCAGGGCGTTGAAACCCAGATCCCCACCAGTCTAATATAAGTGGCCTATCCAAGAGAATGATGACACATTTTAAAGTTCTTCTTGTAATTGTTAAAAGAGATAACACAAAAAACAAAACCACCTCAGCTCCTCTTTATCCCTGATCCTGTGTTCTTCACTACTCTTGACATGCCGGGATCTCTTAGAAAATAAACTTATAATTATCAGCCTGGAGTGCGTGGACAAGATGTCCAGCTCTCCGGGCTGCTAATTATGCACACCCCCTCACCTCCCTTTCCTATGCTGGGAGCATTGTAGAGCGAGGTGACGTCACACAAGTGAATTCATCATGAAAGATGGAGATGCAGAGGAGTGCATAATTAGCAGCCCGGAGAGCTGGACATCTTGTCCATGCACCCTGTGCTACTAATTATAAGTTTGTTTTCTAGGCGATCCCGGCATGTCAAAACTAGTGAGCAACACTCCAGGGATCAAGATGAAGAGAACGTGAGTGTTTCTAGGTGTTTTTTCAACTGGTTGATTTCCTTTAAGCAACATAAACACGTTTTCCTGTACCCTTCAGATGTTATGAGTTAAATGGCTGCTTCCATGTTGGATTAGGATCACGGAAGATTTATTTGCTAGTTCTCAATAGGTAGTGGTGGGGTTTATAGATTTTTCCTTGATGGTTCAGGATAGAAAAATAATTTTTGGCTGATAAAATAGGATTATTAGCTGCTTCTAAGAGGAACTGGGGTCATGGAAGCATTTTGGTCCCAAGTGGTCAAGGATGATGGTGGGGTTATTGGTGGCTCCCATCATGAACTAGGCTAATGGAAAAATTATTGGCTACTTCCATGTTGGTCTATGATGGTGGAGGGGTAATAGTTACTTGCCATTTTGGATTACAGTGATCCAAGAGTTCTTGGCCGCTTTCCTAGTGGTCTAGGGTGGTAGAGTGGTTGATGGCTGCATCCATTAGGAACTACGGTGATGAAATACTTTCAGTCACTGATTTCTTGGGTTGTGTTGGGGGTTAGTGGCTGCTTTCATTAAAGACTTGGGCTACAGTATATGGTTCCGAATGTTAATCTCTGTATTAATGGGATTCTGGGTGATATATTATCAAAAAACAGGTTTGATGAAGCCTTAAAAGGTAGGTTGTCCCACACCTCATTGTTATTACGAAATTAACTTTACAGAGTTAAAATGAGTTGTAATTATAACCAACCAACATGAAAGTTCCACAGAATATGGGACAGAGATCAGACTTTATTTCCTGGAATAAAATAATAATTCTGTACCATGGCCCCCTGAACAAATAAAGATTAGCATTAACAAAAAAATTAGCCCTCTCCAAATTGAGCACGCTCCATAAAATGTTCTTTACACATTCTCATTAACCTATTTGGGTGAATCCTGGCAGATGCAATGTAATTCTGAGCCGCACAAACAGACTGTGGTGTCAGGAAATATTGTATGAAATGGCTGGAACCAGGAGAGTTGGCCGGATCTAGATGTGCGCTGGGCACAGTGACAACTCCAAGACAAAACAATAGGCAGAAGACAGAACGTCCTCAGATTCCTTGAAGGAAAGCAACACTGACATTTTCTTTTATTATCCAACCAGTATGTAGCAAAAAAATTAGAAAAATTTGCCAAGTGCACATATTAAAAAACCACAACCTGAAAAACAAGGCAATAGTGTCTATTTCATGCATTGTCTTCTTGAACGGTTCCATAATACTAAGATATTTACGAGGCTCCTTCTACTGGGAACCCAAAGATCTGAAAAAGAAGTGCTAGATTTTATTCTAGCACCCCCACAGGGAAGACAAATAGTTACATGGTTTTATAAAAATTAGTTATTGGAAATCAACCACTGAAAAAACAAAAAAAAAACCTATAAATACTCATACCTGCTCCTCTTCATCTTGTCTTTTGCTAAGCTTGACATGCCAGGATGACTTAGAAAAGAAACTTATAATTAGCAGCACAGAGTGAAGGGACAAGTTGTCCCACGCTCCGGGCTGCTAAATATGCACGCCCCCTACACCTCGCTCTCCCATGTTTTCAGGCCTCTCGCGTGACATCACCTTGCTCTCCCATGCTCCCAGCATGTGAGAGATAGATAATGAGGGTGTGCATAATTAGCAGCCCATAGTGCCGGACATCTTGTCCCGGGCTGCATCGATATATGACCAAAACAAAGAAAAAGGTTTTTTAATATGAGTTATGTTGGAGTCCAACATTTATTTTTCCAGTGGCATGGAAAGTACAGACAATGGAAGAACAAATTTGTTCTCTGTTTAGTGGTTCCATTTCAGTGATCCGGTCTTGACCACTATAAAGAACACAGAACTTTTATTCCAGCTTCAGTCTCTGAGTTTGGAAAACGCAGTGTCCTTATAATAAATAGATGTGATGGGTTCTCCAGAACATAAAATTTGCTCCGTTCTCACCCTTTATTTTTCCTCTTACTTTTCACCATAACAAACGTCAAACTAGCCTATCATGTAATCTCAGGATCATCTGGTGGGCCCAGTTATTGAGGAATCAATGGGCCCAGAGATTCAGCAGATGACAACCTAATTTTGAAGCCACTACAGTCTGTTGATTAAAGGTTGCTTAATGGTGGGCCATTTAATCCAGAGAGCCGGAGGGACCCCACACTGTACACAGGTGGTCCACTGATTTGAGTGCAAAATATGTCATTTTCACTATCCACCCTTAAAAATTAAAGGGGTTTTCCAGTACTAATCTATAAATAACCTATCTACCGATAATAAATTTGTTAGAGAAACACCCAAGATCCCTTCCAAAGACCCTTTTGACTCTCCTGCAGTGAGCAGCTAGACTATGGATGGAGGTATCTCATTCCAGCTTCATCTGTAGTGTCCAATAGTTGAAAGGTGTGGCACCCCTACCAATCACCTATTAGTGACCGATCCAACAGAGATTTTGTTAAAGGAAACCTACCATGAGGAAGTGTATATGATGGTAGATTCATCTGTAATTTAATAATCCTGGAACCTAACCTAACTTGTTAAAAATTTTATCTTAGTAATATGTAAATTGCCTGCAGAGGCTACTGGGGCATGGAGTAGCCTTAGCTCCAGGCTAGTACACGCCCCAGTAGCCTCTGCAGTTAATTTACATATTACTAAAATAAAATTTTTAGCAAGTTAGGTTCAGGGATTATTACATTACAGATTAGGGCAGAGGCAGCAGGAGGAATCTACCATCACATCTACTTCTGATGGTAGATTCCTCATGGTAGGTTTCCTTTAAGAGACTGAGGTTGAAAAACCCCTCTTAAACACATATTGCCAGGTGACTGACAAGGGAGCCTTTCCGAGAGGACACTTTGTGACCAGCTGACCATCGATGGTCCTTTCTCAGAAGTAAGTAATTAAAATACAACCAATTGGGGAGTCTGTGAAGACTGGAGTAGTAAAATACCACCTGATTTTACACTTTTGATATCAGCTTTCATATATAACATTTTAATTAAGCTTCTCCTTCCTGATAAGACCTGACATTTACACGGAGTTACTTTGGAATTCATCGTTACTCAACCTTCCATGGAAAGAAACTACTGCTAACATTTGATAGCAAAAATCCACGAAATTGATATAAATTGAGAAAATCATAAATGACTTTTGTGATGAAATCATTTCCTTTGTTTCCCTGTGAGCTCATATCAGGAATGTCTCCTTATGCTTTAATTGACCTTCAAAAAAACAGACAAAAATCACAGCCCCTCGCGGAGTCTTTTATCTTAATGTATGAATGTTTTTATCTTTCCTCCGCGCAAGTAACACTTAACGCTTTTCTCGTCTTCCCATATACATACAGCACAGAGCACACCGGGGGGTTTTAGGGTCTTACTAATGGCTTATAAAAGTAAACCGAGGCTCTTGTACTGAATTATTTACAATAAAGGGTTAATTACTTCCAAGAGTGACTTTATTTAGGGGCAGGTAATGGACATCGGGATCAATTTTATTAAAGAGCAGAAGAATTGTATTTTAGATTCTTCTTATCAGTGTTTTGACTGCGGCCTCATACACGGGAAAATATTACCGCTCTGGAAAGGGATGGACATTTATAGGATTATAATGTCCTGTTGAATCTACAACTTTGTTCCTAACACCAGAATTACAGCTCAGTGTCTGGTGCTGGCTAGTACACAGAGGACAGAGCTGGACTAGAGCTGGTCTTCCAGGTCCTTTCCAGGAGGCTCTAGGTGAAAGCTGATCTTCTAGAACAGTGGTGGCGAACCTATGGCACGGGTGTCAGAGGTGGCACTCGAAGCCCTTTCTGTGGGCACCCAGCACAGAATTTACCAGATAGGACTCATGGCTTCCTCCTGCAGTCCAAGACAACCCAGGATGTGCCACGCTCAGTGCTATTTTAAAGTGACACCTACTTAGCTGCCAGGACTACAGGAGGAGAGACAAGGTGTGCACAGAGATTATCATTGGAGCTCCTGCTTTGGGTCCCCTGATTCTTCCTTTTCAGGGGACACTGGAGGGAAGCTACAATCCAAATGTCTCCTGCTTTCTATTGTATTGGTATCCTCAGGACGCTAATACGATTGAAACTTGTGGTACAGCAGAGATCAATAGGTTACTGCTCAAATTGTCATGTTGGCACTTAGCAACATAAAAGTGGGTTTTGGTTGTAGTTTGGGCACTCTGTATCTAAAAGGTTCGCCATCACTGCTCTAGGATTCCCATCATTCTCATATCAACACCCGAATCCCAATGACCTAATGTTTTCATTAACATTATCCTGGAAAATCCCAGATAAGGAGAATATGTCTAAATGATTAGGTTTTATATAGAAACACCATATGGCAGCACCCAACTACAGCGCCATTAGATGTACATGGTGCGATGGGGCCCTTAGCGTCACCATGTAGGCTTTGTGCACAAATAATGGTCCTTGTGGTCTTCTACTGGCTGATTTAAGAAATAAATTGCCCTACTAAAGCAAAGATCACATGTACACAAACTTGACAGATATGCAATTACAAATAAGTACGGCACAGACAGAAAATTCGGATGTTTCTTGTGCATCAATATTTGCTACAACCAGGAAATAGGTGTGAATGATTGATGTTTCTTCACTGGGGCTGTTAGATATTCTGACAGGGACCCTTAAAGGAGTTTGCCAATGAAAGAAAGCTCTCAATTTTTAATCCCCTTGTGATGTTTAAACAATAAAGATCAGAGGGACACTTCATGATCCCTCTGTGCTGTGAGATGCTGTGTGCCGAGAATGTGATTAGATTATCAGGGTAGAGGGTGTATCTACACTTTCATTTATCTTCTGAACCTCGTACTAGTGTCTGACACATAGAAAACGAGAGATGAGACCCATGAGAGATGATGAGATCCATGAGATAGATCTAACACACAATGACACTCTGCTAACTCTGCTATAACTCACATAGTTAACTCTGCTACCTGCCTCCTTCTCCTGCTAAAAAGATCTTATCTTGCCTGTAGCTTCTAGATCAGTCATGTGTTGGGTATAAGACACACTCAGCTCTTCTACCTCAGCTATAAAACACACATTCAGCACTCCAATGCCCCCCTCTCCTCGGATCCAGAGCTTATCTTGTAGAGCTGCTTCTGGACAGGAAGCGTCTGTGTCTTTAGTGATCTCTGCTTCCAGTCCCTCCCCCTGCTGTACAACAGAAACTAGTTGGAGTCAAGAGTTTATGGTCGTATCCAGGGACAACCAAAAAGTAAACACCAGGACTGATAGAGACAGGTTGGTATTAAATTTGTGAAATGCTGTATTTTTGTTAATAACATTGAATTAGAGAATGTGTTATTTTGTTATACTGAGTATATTTAAGGATCTTGTCTTCATGGAAATACGCTTTTAACAGAAACAGTCAATGGAAAAGGCTAGGCCGCAGGATACTGACAAAAACCCATACAATAAATAGTCCAGGGTTAGGGAGCTGGATTATATATATATATATATATATATATATATATATATATATATATATATAGTTACCACCAGGTATTCCCCCCCCGCTTAGATTCTTGGTCCCAGGTGTCCGCCTTAGTCATGCCCGCGGTGGTCTAGTGGGTCCACTACCCTTTGGTTTGGGGGGGGGGGTTTTTTTTTGGTTATTTTGACCGTGACATTAATATTAGTAGCACCCATGTATGTTTAGAAGTTGACAGTTAAACACTGCCCTCCCAACTCCTCCCAGGTGATGGCGAACCTTTTAGCAACCGAGTGCCCAAACTGCAACCCCAAACCGCCAATTATTGCAGGTGCCAACCAAAATTAAAGCCTAAACTTATTGCTCCCTGTGCTCAACAACGTTCAATCATACTGGCCTCATGAGGACACCAACACAGTAGAAGGAGGGGATATTTGCATAATTGTAGCTTCTTTCCAGTGTCCAGCTGTACACGAGAATATGGGGCCAGGAGGGTGATTAATCGGCCATGTCTACACATTCTCCCTCTTCCTACGGTCCCAAGTAACCAAGTAAGTATCACTTTAAAATATCACTGAAAGCCGCATCTTTGCTTGTGGGTGATAAGATCCAATGCACCAAATCTCCCCTTTACACATTAGTATGGTTTTTCTTTTTCAGTCCTCTTGACCCTTCTACTCCCTAAGTCAGTGATGGCGCACCTTTTAGAGCCTGAGTGCCCAAACTTCAACCAAAAGCCACTTATTTATTGGAAAGTGCCAGTGGAGCACTTACAGCAGTAATGTATTTCTCCTTGTTCATTGACAACTTCAATCCTCAGCTCCATAAGACACCAACGTAGTTGAAAGGAGGAGGGCAAATCACCTATCATGTAGGAGGTTTGTAGGAAGATTCTTTGAGTTCTATCCAGTGAACTTCATGCTTGGGTGATGGCCTGGGTGCCCACAGAGAGGGCTCAGAGTGCCGCCTCTGGCACCAGTGTCATAGGTTCGCCACCACTGCCCTAAGTCAATGACCGCCGCTCAATCTTTGATCACTTTAATATATTTATATCCTCTGATCAATCTTACTAGTGAAATGTTTATTACATTGTAAATAATAAGATGAAGACAAAATAAAACAGATGTATAGCTCGAAACACTTATTTCATTTACTGGCTGCATTAATATGTTTTCATGGATGATTCTCAAGATGCATCATCATGACAAATTGTTCAAATACATTGTGATAGAAACTTGTAGTTGTAAATGTAGATTATACAACTGACTTATCAGATATACATGTACTAGAGAAGTTAGAGATAATATTTATGCTATTGTTATAAATTCACCCAGATTTTTTAAAACCTTTATAAGTAAAAGGTGGCATCTTGGGGCGCAGGATGCTTTTCAGGTAAGCAGGCAATAGGGTTAGATCACAGGGGTGGAGAGGGAAGATTCAAATTATCAATTATAGCTAGGAACATCATAGAATCGGAGGGGTGCTCCTCCTGTTACAATTGTCAATCTTCTGAAGTCCTAGGCAACCAAATGTATGTGTCTCTTTAAAACAGTACCTAGTGTAGATGTCATGGGAGGTCTGCTCTAAGGAGGATACCTTGTGCCAAAATGTGCTGAGGAAATGGCCTGGGGTGCACATGAGAGGGTTAGAGTACCACTATGGACACCAATGCCATAGGTTCAACACTAATGACTCTAAAGGATAACGCAGATCCCTTTGGCTGAACCTGAAAGTTGTACCTGAACACTCACCCCCATACGGTAACGACATGATCAGGATCGACCCCGGTGGTTTCCTTTAAATGCTGCTGACGTGAACATTCATAGTTCGAAACGACGATCCTTGAGGCAACGGGGCACACAAGTGCCACTGGCATGTCAATGCCGCCGATGGGCTTTGTTCCGGCATTTAAAGAGGTAAGATCTAGGATGGGATGAGGGCCGAACTCAAATTCAGCATGGTTAACATCGACCTAAATTATGCGTTGCAGACTTTGCTCAACACTAGTGATCTACACAGGCATCATTATAGTGGCACCAGAGTATGGAGCCACAGAGACTCCTGGTGCCTTCAATGTCCTATAACACAAGGCCATGGAGCAAAATAACAAGCCTCAACAGTTAGATACCGTATGTAAAAAATTTTTGTGGGTTGCTGTCCTTTCGTACCGACTATAACTGTTGAAACTACTGTATACAATAACTTCTAAGTCTAAAATTGGCGTCTACTTCTTTTTTATTCTTTTTCCAAAGCTTTCTTATTTTTTTTTTTGTTAAAGAAGTTTAGGCAGGGCAAATATTTGATTAAAAAATTCCTGTTCATTAGGAAGCTGTAAGAGACCCCTCGGCCACCGACCGAACAACATCATTGTGCGAGTAAAAATCGCAGACGTCTAGATGCCACAAGTAGATTTACCGGCCCGCATTTTGCTCGTTACCCACGATTTTCATTTGCAGCGGAGGACTTTGCATTCGGATACTTCCAAGTGATTTGCTTAAGTTTTAATTATAGTGAATTTCTTATCATGGCGCCCAACTATTCCAGTTTTGCAGTTATCCTTATTTATGTTCTCTATTAAATATGCCTGTATTTCCCATAAGTGCAAAAATGGGTTACTTTGCATATATTAAGCCTTTTTACAAAGCATAAAAAGGGGGAAGAAAAAAATAACAGTAAAAAAAAAAAAGGAATTATAATCTTCTAAATAATCTGCGAGTCATTCTTTTTCATTAGGATTTCTGGATACGAACAATTTGGCCTAGAAAAAAATGGTGTTAAATATTGGGACTTTTAAACGGATTATTTTGCCCTGTACTGGGCGTCCAGAGGAGGATTACAATAGGGCAATCCCAATGGAAAAGTCAGTATCAGCGGAATATTAAGTGTTAGTTGCTGTTTTCCAGTTATAGTTCTATGGATTCCAAATTGTAAATTTTGCGAATTTTTGGCGTTACATGAAAACACTTTCTATGTGAATCCATATCTGGGTTCCCATATGTATGACTGAGAGATGATTATATCATTAAGCAAAGTTTATAATTTCTAGGTAGAGGTGGTAAATATATTGTCTGGTTTGTAACATTTTGTAGAATTTTCCGCCAGCTAGATAGATTGAAAACTTTTATGTAACTGTTTCATGGCATAATCTCTCAAAAAGGCAGCCAACATAATATGGCTCATTCAACCCAAAGCTGAGGAGGGGTAAGGCCAAGGGACAAAACAGTCAAGATTTGCTAAATAAAAAAAATTGCTACAAAGAGAAACTTTTATGAGAAATCAGTTTTTTAGAGAGACCAGGGGGGTTATATCTAATTTACAAATTATTGGAGAGACATAGTTCGGACCAATTCGATAGCTGACCAAAGAAATCTTTTGATAGACAAAATCTAATAAGCTATTACACCAATTATTGGATGATTCGTAATCTTGTTTCCTAGGCAAGGACATTTTACTGTAAGTAAAGGAAATCAATCACTTGAAAACAAACAAAGCAAAAAAAAAACTAAAAACTAATCCGCCTCCTCTTAATTCTTGCATCCCGATAGCTATTGTCCTAATAGTCTGTATCACTATAAAAGAAGCTTATAATTAGCAGGCTGCGAGCATCGGGAAAGTGTCTGGAGCTCTGGCTGTGAGGAGAGGTTTGCGCAAGGAGAAGGGAGGGCATGCATAATGTAGGCCCAGAGCACTGAGACATCTGTCCCGAACCTACGGCGTGCCTAAATTATAGGTTTGTTTCTCGGTGATCAAGATAGCGATTGGACAGTGCAGGCAAGAATGAAGGAAGGACATGAGATAAAGAATAAAGGAATGATATCATCAATTAATAATACAAGGTGAAGATTAAAAAGGCTCAACACTCAGCATGACGTAGACAGATCTACTTAGAAAATGCGCATATGACACTGTGACTTAGAGGCAACTTTGTCAGCCTGCTTTCTATACAAACTAAGCAGAATTAACTTCTCTTTCTCCTCCCTACTCTCACCTCACACAGCAAACCCATAACTGAACATAATATATATATATATAATATATGATTATTAAGAAAATGTTGCAAACCCCCCCACACACACACACCTATTAAAATCATCTCAATGACTCTTTAAGCCAACTCCTCTGCTATTTCTTTGTATTACAGAACTAGTAGCAGTGTGAGTGTACCCATTTCTGCTCTCTTAATGTTAATAGTCTGACTATAACCCTTATTTTCAAAATACAAGAATAAAAGGATGAGGGGGGTCAATCTTAATTTCCCCAGAGCTGCTGTAACAAACAAGCGAGTTTAGTATGTAACTCAAAGCCAGGCCAGACACACGGCAGAATATGGTGTCTATAGGAGAGAGCTCTGAGCTGCTTCATACAAACTAAAACTGAATTCTAAATAATAGAATTAGAAAAGCTCAACACCCCCCCCCCCTATTAAAAATTATCTAAAATATTACATTACCTTTAATTCTATACTGGAACTGCCACCAAATTACCTTTACTGGTACCATTTTCACAGCTTTGTTGCATTACCTTTCTTAAACAAATGCGACTCAAGGACCATTAAATCCATATTTGACAGGGGATGCAAACACAGCATTTTAGCGAGATCAGTTGAGAAACAGGCGATGGTTCTTTCTAGTTACAGAAAAGATCATGAGTAATTAATCACAATATTTACAACACAGTAGTTATTATGACTAGTAGATGTTAAATTTTTTTATATTTCCGAAAACTATTTCCAATATTAATCCGTATTATGGGATCCATCGCGTTCTGCTATATGCGTAAGAGAAAAGTTACCGTGAGGGTCGGAGCCTTTCTTAGAATAATTGCAAGTGAAATTCATCAAAGCGTGCCAAGGACCTTGTTAGCAATAAAAATGTAAATACGGCCTCTCTGATTAGGGATATGTTAGTATAGCCGCAGACGGGGGCCTGGTGTCGTCCTAGAAACCAGTCTATCATATCATAAAGGTCTCCTTTTCCACCATCAAGCAGTCGTGATGTAAAAGTAGTAAATACTAATAATACCTAAAACATGATATGTACGTGGGATGAGAATAATATCTTATGTGGGAAGATAGGACTGTTTCATAAGCCTCCTGATATAACATACTCAGGCGATGAAAGTGGAACCAACATTTCTGTCTTGGTTTTATCGGCAACAGCTGGAGATTTGGAATATTTATTTCTGTAACGTTGTCCCAACATTAGTCGAAAGATTTTACAAAAACCTTAAAGGAGGTCGTCAACTTTAGATTGTCTGCACAGAATGTTATCTCTTCCAGATTAGGAAGCAGGGAATCCATTGAAGTTCCCAAATCTCAGCCCACCAGTACCACCAACGATAGTGCTGGGAACCAATCACTGTTGTTACCCTCATAGAATATCTTGGCGCCACCGCTGCTTTTCCCATTGACTCATTGATGGACATTGTAGAGCAGACACGAGTCCAAGGAAGAATGGGCACTACGATGTGCCGCGCATTTCAATACGAATACACACCAATCAGGAGTGTCCCGGGGCCAAGGCAGGTTGAGCCAGAATCAAACTTCTAGGTAAAATCTTGGTTCGGGGATCCAAAGCCACAGTGTTCAGCAGATAACGGGAGCATTACAGTGGGGCAACTCAACTACTCTTGATCGCACACATTACTATACATGTTGGCTTCTTTAGGCTGCGTATATGTATGCATGCTCTGATAGGAGACGAGAAGTTGGACCAACTCAGAGAACTATTCCATTATGTGGCAGTTTATACCCAAATTACTAAGGATGTTTTGAAAGGTTGGCAACACGAGAATTGTACTATTTTTGATGACTAATATGGGTACACTTCCTATTTAAATGATTGTGGTAGCATTGTTGGAGGTCATACAGTGGACCCAAACTTTAATATGTTGAAGGAGGGTCCAACTAGATTATGTGGTGCAGGTGAGGAGACTATTGTGCTGATAACGTCCTGATAAGATCTGGCATAGGTCTATGCCAAAGTAGATTGCACGAAAAGTAATGGAGGCAACACATCATCCTACTTCATTGTGATTGTGGTCAACAATCAAGTTCCGTCCAGGAGGTCCCAACCACGGCATTGATTCTATGACCCATGATTTAACTGAAGAATTGGGAAAAGATGTAACCCATTCACAAGATTTGTTATTTTGACGAGCACATCAGGTACGAGTCAGCGTGAAACAATGATATCAGGGCCAAGGTCATGCCCATAAAATTCCTGATGAACAGTCGCATACAGGATAGGAATCAGCACCAGTGTGAGTGGTCAGCTACACTATATCAGAAGGTCGGGAAATAGATGTTTGTAGTGTCCTTCGAGGTTGTTCAATAAATTTCCTTGGGTACTTATAAGGACAACCTTTAATCAGTAGGCGGGTTTCATTGAGTTATACAAGTAGTAAAACTCAGGTATCACGCACCTAGACCATGTGCGATTATGGACAGTAAATATCTGTACGGTAGAGTCATTGGATAGCAATTAAAAGGCAGAGACGCTCTTGGAAATTTACCAATCAGCTTGCCACAGTAGCGGTGTGACCAAGACGGCAGATGGTTCTTCTTACACTTATATGCAGTTAACTTAGTTCTCGTATGAGAAAACAATACTTATTCAGCGTGCATGAATTCTGGAAGACAGTGCAGAGTGTCTTTGTAGCGTATGCAATTTTGTAAATACGATAACTTAGTGTCGTAATTAGGCGAAAGTTTGAAAAACCTACCGATTAACTTCAAGTTCCAGTGTTTTCAGTCCTTAAGCAGCACATCACGGGCTACGAGCAGTCAGAATGGTCAAAGGCCTATGGTTGCGCCATTGTTGAAGATAATTTCCACAGGCACATGCAAATCTCTGATGGCCAATATGTTTAGTGACAAAGAGCGAAATCATTAGTCACTACATTTGCTGGTATGAGTGCAGTAAGTCACCGCGGGATAGATGTAATATGCTTTTCGGTAGCCTGACTGTCTGCGAGGCGCACCCTCTCCGATACTCAGGGGTACCTCCCTTCTAAACGACACCCCTAATCCGAGTAGAAGAGACGGTCGCTTCTGGGATTAGGAAAGGTGAGTCAAGTTTTTAATATTTATCCACACAACCCATACGATTGGTAGGGAAGGATTCATAGTAACAGGTTCATTGCACAATCAAGGTAGTTATGGGGGCATGTAGAGTACTATTTGGCACTGGCAAAGGGCATTAACTGCGACTATGAGGGCCAGCTGGGATATGCTACTGCAGACAATATTAAAGATGGTGTCTAGTATTAAAAATTTTAGCTTGCTGCCAAAAACGTCTGATGTGTTGTTATTGAAAGGGGCTAGACAGCGAGAGCCATAAGATTTGGTACAGTACTCAAAGATATGCAGATTTAATAGGAATTCCGAACTTGAGCTTAAACTACAATACATAACTACATCCTCTCAGGTGAGGATTTGATAGCGCAAAAGTGCAAGTGCTGTCTTGCTTTCTGTGCACGTGGATACAAAAATGCAGACTTACTTATGCCAATGAGTAATCATGGCTCGGCGCATAACAGTACGTGTCTAATATGCCATCTCCTGACGGGTAGAGGAGGTGGGATTACCACTTAATAACCCTTACTACCTGGTATAATACACTGTACCTCATATTCCTGTGGCCGCAGTGGTGTTCCAGTACCACGTTTCATAAGGAACAATTAGAGGTTGAAAGCACAGAACGTAAAGGTTCCTGCGGGTAAGCATCAGCTTCAATGTCTAAATTGTAGAGTTGATAAAAAGGCCAGATCAAATCTGACTGTGGCTTGTGTGTGCAAGAGCTCTGAATCCTTTTCTGCTTGAGTGCTTAGTTGGGAGTGGCAGTGGTAATCTCCAGCCCTGAAGCGGAAGGCGTGATGATGCCATCATAGCACGTCGGCAGGTTTCAGAGTCGCATTACATCCGGCCGCACAAGGAGTAAAAGAGAAGAGGCTACGCCTTCTGTTGGGAAAGGTGAGTGATACTGATTTTTTTTTTCCACAGAAGGATATACATTGGGGGAGGGGACGGATTGCTGGCTGCTATGGTTGGCTATCGTGCACTCAGGTAGTTATGGGGGGCATTGGCTACTAGTATAGGCACTCTGGCAACTCTGGGGCATTTGGCTGCTATGAGGGGCCACCTAGGCTGTTGTGGGGAGTTAGCTGCAGGCACATATAACGACCCCCCGCGCCTGCTCGGTGTCTCAGGTTATTTTATTTAAAAACTTTAGGGATTTGGTTGCCCAAAAAGGTCCGTATGATGGTAATTTATTCTGAAGAAGTGCCGGACACTCAGTAAACAAGCTCGAGTAGAGCCATTTGAACAGTAATAAAACTTGCACTTTAAAGGCAAACTACCACGCAACTGGTAGACATTATTACACACTACAAAATACTCTACCTACATCTTCGTTGATATTGATCCGGCGCTGCCTTTCTAAGCTTGCCCGCTAGAGATCCCTTAAAAATGGATCTAGTATTAGCTGCCCCAAGCGAGATGTCCGGCGCTCCAGGCTGGTAATTACTGCCCGTCTCTGCGAGGTGGAGGACGAGGTGTGGACATTCAATAATGAACCCCCTAAAGCTCTGGGTCAACCACACCACTGTACCCTACATATACACCTTGTGGTTTGGAGGCAGAGGACATTGGTGACCATGTTAAGCCACCGGCTATCCATCACAAGACAATGTAAAGGTTAAAAAAACCGAAAGGTTCTGACGTAGAGTCAGCATTTCAAAATGTTAAAAATTGTAGAGTTTGATACAAAAGTGATGATCATTACCCACAGTTTAATATGTAACAAGAATGAACCTTGGGGGGTATGCAGGCTTGAAATTTCTCGTAAATCCATTGCTTGAACCAGTGTTCTTGAACTCATGTATTAGAAGACATTAGGATAGTCGTAATCGAACTGTGGCCAGAGATTTCTATAGTTCTCCCTTGATCAAAACTCCATGTAGGCTGTAGACAATTTCCATTATCTGCAGAGAGATGACCCACACAGCGCAAGGTTCCGGATCAGCGAGATAATATACCATTGTATCGCACTGCCATTGTTTATATGATAGACAATCTATTTGGGAATGGGAGGTGAGCTACATGAGTATTGGTGACCTGGACGTGTCATAAACCCTTGTGGTTGCCTCTGTCATAAACCCTTGTTCATTATGTTGGACAATTGACTTTCTCCTCGGAGTGACGAAACTGTTCTTTGTAGCATCTGATTTAGTGTCTGCCGTTTTTGTCATCAATACAGATGAACGCTCAGGCTTCATTGCACTACGGTCATTAGCTGAAGTAATTCATGGTTTACAACAGCGGAGGCCATTTTTAAAGCCAGAGGCAGGTCCCTATTGCATAGATATCTTGGATGGCATTAAGTGCTCCTAGAAGAGTATAAAACTTATATTGATCGTTAGGTCATGATCTATTATTAGAATAGTAAGGCAGGTAATATGCCAATAGAATTTAGGAGAACAGGAGATATGGGGGGGGGACATCAACAACTTTGACATTCTCGCTACAATTGAAACATCATACTTTAACAATCTCCAGTTGTTAGGGTAGATGTAATGAGAAACTGTGTTGAGTTTCTTGTATAAAGATTGAATACAACAAGAGTAGTGGTTGTAGTCCCTCTCTGTGGAGGCTTCTACGTTTGGTGAGTGGTCTAAATCAGACTTTTGCCAAGGAGCCCCCATGGTATCTTTGTAGTCCTGAAAATGTGCTGCCTGAAAGACATAAAATCCATGTTGTCTGGATACTCCCTAGCCCCGGTGTGTCTAGAGGAGCTTGTTTTCCTTAATGATATGAGGTATCTTACAGATTTACAAAATTTTTTCCATGAATTGATTTTGCGTTCCTAATTGAATCAGTCCACAAACCGTAGAGGTCGTAAGAGAAGCCTATCTGCACTCTGGGCCCCTTTCAGTTGAATAAAATCTCACAAGAGCAGCAGCACTCTCAAAAAAGTGCGCCCAGGAGCTTATTCATATGTTTATATTATTAAGCGGCTGAGGCCAACCCGACTTTTTGCAATGGAGCTTCCCTGATTGTTTTTGTTTAGTGTCCATTAACAAATTTATCCAACGGTCTGATGCTGGATGGTAATCGGTTTGTAGCATATAAGACTGTCTATTTGTACTTACACTATTAGGGTGCATTAGCTTATGCTAAAGAAAAATGCCACCCAAATGCGGCAAATTGTGCATTACTTTGGCCACCAACTCGGAAAGTTGGCATTGTTCAACACCACACCCATCTTAGTCAATAAACTGATACAAAACGTCTAAACCCTTTGTGCAGGACATTTGTTTCCTAATTGTGAAAGTTCAATAGCCTTTATCCAGTGTAAGCTTGGTTGGTAAGATCGACCGCGAGTGGTATTCAAAGTGTTGCGCTTTTCGTGTCGTAGACTGACAGTACAAGCAAACCCTGTGTTACGCACGGCCACACATGTCACTTCGTTGTCCCAATCACGCTAATACCTCCATGTACCCCACCGCCGCGCAGCGTGTGTTGAAGTGTGCCTTAACGATCGTACACCTCACATGTACTTGTCCTCCTTACGCAGGCGTCTCAGCCTCTTTTCAAAGATCTCTTCATACAGTGTTTTGAGCGTCGCAACATTCAAGCTAAGATGCATGGGACTTTCCACTTGTTTGTCTCCTCACACAAGAAAAACCAAGGGTTGTACCAGAATTCACAGTACTTAGGAAGCAAAACATATGTTTTCACAGAGAGCAGAACAATGATGTTAGCGGTGCAATCCATCACAGCTTCTGGAATTCGTTTTGATGGACCCTACTTTAATTTGGTAGGAAATTTATTTTGTCAACAGCCATTTTGGAATATTGGTAATGTGAGCCTAAGGATGTGTCCAAGTATTTTAGCTCCCCCCCCTGCTCCAAATAGGAATTTATGTTTGAAGAAGAACAATAACATTTGACTGCGAATAAGAATTATTAAAATGAGATCTCTATTGAAGAAGCCTAGCAAAGGTCTTCTTAAGAAACATAGTTCAAGAAATATATGATAACGAAGTAAACAAATGTATTGCCCTCACTTTTATCAGTCTACGGAATTTTCTGAATGATTGAAATAAAGTTTTTTAGATATTCTACTAAGAAACAAAGGGGATATTACTCAATTTTGGCTGCTGAGATGGGCCCTCCCAAATGTAGCTCTTTTGTCCTTGATGAGGCTACAATATTTCCGGTGTTAACTGTGAATTCATGAGAGAAAAGGGGCAAAGGAAAAGAAGGGGGACATCAGATAGCGAAGAATCACTTGGACTTTACAGGTAGCCGTAACATCCTCTCCCAGTTTCCAAGCACTGTATAGAGTCCAACTGCAGAAAATCTGAGTCAATGTGGAGTCTGGGTGGCTCTTCACTAGTCCACTCCACCTTTTTTGTGAATAGGTCATAAGTAAGGAAAAAAACTTGGGTCTGGATACCACTTTGAACCCCCAGAGTATGAACACTGTGCCAAATTACTTCTTAAGTACACGAGCCTAAAATTAGGAGTAATAAACGAGGCAGCTCACTTCAGTAATATGTGCCCAATGTCGGCCTACCCGTGAAGCAGGGTTTACTGACTTGGGATTCACCATGGACAGTGCAGACATGTGCTGAGGACTCAGTTCATCCAGGAGCTAGACCATTCCCTCTCTGAAAACTCTGAAACATGGCACCTACAGCTGTAAAAGTTAAAAGTTTGACGTTCCTAACCCCCGCTACTGCTCAAAGATAAAAAGTTAGGAACCGGAAAACCATTGTCAAGTTTTTTCAAGGTCTCGGGAAGTAATCAGGGGGAAATGACAGAGCATGGACCCCCACCGATCTAAATGTATGACTTATCCTCCGGATAAGTCCTTTATGTTAATGCAGAAACATATTTCTGAATTAATTACCACCCAAAAATGCAATGACACAACACGTTGCTAAGATATGTAGGATCCTACAAAGAACCGTTTTATTCAGCGGAGGAGAGGTATTTTATCTTGAAAAAAATCCACGTTGAGTTGTCATATGGGTAAGGTTCTAGTGAGCTAGATACATAATGACTTCTCAGGGACAGAAGGTAACATAACTCCAGTCCATTATATAATCAGCTCCGAATCCCTTACCTCCGTGAAATTCCACAGGGGCCATGGAGTTAAGCGAGGTACTTCTGCGTTAGGATTTCCAATCTTAAAATCTGCGGATATTACAAACACTGGACGCTATGGAAACTGATAGTCTCCAACTTGTTTTGAGTCTCGTTTAATTTAATTCGTGAAAAGTTAAATTAAAAAAAAACCATTTTTATATAAGAATTTTCAGAAAAAAAATGTTCGGCCTATGCCATGCATGCCTGACAGGAATGCCTACAATAGGCAAGTTTCAAGGCCAATAAAGTTTTTAATTAATATGTCTTAGGCAAGGATAAAGGATAATGAGCCTGAAACATAATTCCGCAACTGTCCCTGTCTGCGATGGAATCCCACCCACATGCCGCGGCCCCCCAAACTAGGCAAGTTGCGCTTACTCAGCTATAAGTGAGTAATACACCAATGAAATGGAAGAAAAACACGTGGAAACACTCAATGTAAACAGGAGAGGTTTTCGGAATTTAAAGCATTGAAGTCAATTTTATAGTAATGCAGCCAACCCAAGTGTCCCAGATATGCCTACACTTAGATGTATGTATTTGTATTTCAGGTGTGTTGCTAGGATTGGACAATAGGGGATGTCCTCACATGCTGTGCTCTTAAGATCTCTGCATTCAAAATAGTTCCCCAGCTCCTGGCATCTATATAAGAGTATCCGCACATTTGTTAATTACAAAAGCAGTTCATTACAGAGGAGAGTAGAACTGTGGAATTAGTTCAGTGAGAAATCCAAAGTACAGCAGTGCTGAGGACACACTCCCAGCGCAGTTTAGGAAGTTACAATCCTGGAATACATTAACTTTTTATAGATTGATGTGTATGAACAATCACTGGAACCTGTCACCACCCACATCCTCACTTATGTACATCCATGAGAAATAGAGGCACCATTTCTACTGAATCCAAATATAGAGAAATAAGGAGACTCCAGCCATATTCTAGCACCCATCTCTTGACGGAAGCTGACACTACCTCGGGAATAAGAGAGACAGTGACTCGATGAAGCGATTCCTGAGGAGGCGTGAATGAGGAGGTGATTTTTCTTTCACACATTCAATGGTGTCTTCAACCCACCCTTCTAGAGCCAATGGTTAATGATGTAGCAGGGCCGATGGTCACACACATCCACAGTTAGTATCTCTCAAAATTCCCAACACTCTCGCAGGAATTCTCTGCAGCCAGGTTGAGCCGTGTCGTATCAGTAAGAGGGGGGTGCTTGGAACTGTATACTTGACCTCGTGGACTTATGACTTGGCGAGAAGGACATAAATTTAAAAAGATCTTTTATAGGAGAATGGTGCGCTGTCACCAAGCCTGCCTGACGAATCCCGTTAAGAGGGTAATTGTATTTTAAGGGTTATTGAACAGTTCTCCGCCTCCTAACTGTACGAATGAAGACATTCTGTCAGAGAACCTGTCCTCAGTCAAACAAATTCTATGTGGCAAAAAAACTCAATTAATGATATTGTTGTTTTGGAAAGCACTTAAAACATTCGTCATTTGGAAATGAAGACTGAAAGGTCTTAGTAATCTAATTGAGTAATTCATCTCCATGTAATTAATTTTTTCAGAGGACATATTTTTAGTCGAAAAGGCCTTGTTATGATGCGCAGACATAAGTCACCTCAAACTACTGCGATACTCACTCAACTACTGGCCAATTCCCAAGTAAAATGATTCTCTAGATATATTTTATGATTCAATGTAAAGAAATTTCGAAACTGAAAACCCAGGACATGGGTTGTACAAAAAGATAACTCTTGACCATGGAAAATATTTATTCCCTGTCAACCAAACTTTGTCCTTAATCCACTGGTATATATAGACACATGGAAGCTGTCCTTGACGACCATATGGTTGTTTTAATAAGGTTTCACCGAATCTATTCCAGCTGTGAAACTTGATAAAAATACCCAAAGCCCCTTAGGTTAAGACGCGGTTTTCCGAATTTTCAGTCATATTAGGCTCGGTATATGCTGTAGTAATGAGTCGTCTTCGTTTGAATGCAAAAGTAATATAAATAGAGCAGAACCACACACCCATGACTTGGATTCCCGTAATAAGGCCGCCAGTTACCGCCAATGCATCTCTGATTATATATGTCGCGGATCTCTCTACTCCACTGCACAAACAGTGCACTTGGCATTGCAGACTTTCCCTGATTGGTTGGCTGTTAGGGATCTATCATCACGATCTGGTCAACCCATCCTAGCCGCGTTTTTTTTTATCTCACCACGCATATTAAGTTTGTGGTGATACGTCCTCTAGCCATTTCCACAGATCCTTGCGATGGTAAAGTAGAGATAAGGTCCTTGGTGGCCATATAAGAACATTCAGGAATAGTCAAGGAAATTGGCTGTTTTTGTACGTCAACTTGAGCAAAATATTGTTACTTGGTGCCAGATAATAAGGTTTCTACCATCTGAAGAAAATGAGGATCGGTGAAGGTTCTTTGGGGGACACTAACTAAGTCTTGCACATTCATAGCACACAGGGGGGATACGGGGAAAGAAGGTATTTTGGCGGCGATAATCTGTAGAGGTTGACAGGGAGTCTCACGCCTACCACCATTTTGTTCACAGAGACCTTTTTGAACCCCCCACAGAGATCAAGTACGGCCCCACACAAAGTGATGGGATCTACAGTTCCTCAAATGACAGCTGATTGAAGAGAGTGTGATGTTGGACTCACCTCCATCAGGAAACAATTACAGTTTGAAACACAATGGAGAAATCTTTTTAGGGAAGTGAGTTTTTCTTACGTCACCGGACATATATTCTCATAAGCCCCCCCCCCACACATTGCGTTTTAAAAACCACAACTATTTTCATTTGTATAATTTGAGACTTGTGTTATTAACTAATTTTAATAATAGTGCACAGAAGTAGTAACAATATTTTTCTGTAATACAGGCAAGTCCCCTACCTTAAGAACACCTGACTTACATACGACCCTAGTTACAAACGGAGGAGCTCTGGATTTAGTAGATTTGCGTCTTGTATTTGAGTCCTAGGCTTACAGTAAACCACTAAGAACAGAGATCACAGGCGTCTGTAATTAAGATTTTATTGTTAATTCCTGGTTCTATGATAACCCATTTTTAAAGGAAACCTACCAGTTATAAGGTTATGAGGTAAGCTGTAAGTTACCGAGCACCAGCTCAGGGTGAGCTGGTTGCCTGTAAGTAGGTACGTACTTGCGTTAGTGTTATAAACCGCTGGTATCGCGGTTTGTTAACACTTTTTAAACTTTAGAGCAGAAGGGCTTCTGCGCTGCGCGCGACGAAGGCCCTCTTGCTCTAAAGTTTAAAAAGTGTTAAAACGCGATACCGCGGTTATAACACTAGACGAAAGTAAGTACGGCCACCAGCTCACCTTGAGCTGAAGCAGCTAGAAGTGTGACTCGCGACCCCCTTGGCGGTGGAGGGGGTGGGTAGTGACGGTCGGTTGGTCTTGGTTTACTTCCCGCTTCACCCATTTGCCATTTGTAGAATGTTTAGTATAGGTTGTACTTTATCCTTAGGGTTCCTTTAATTAAACTCCCAAATGTCACCAGAGATTCCAAAAAAAAAATTTTGACACTGGGGTTCTTACATAAACTAAAGAGTATACAGAGTTCGGATACATACAAAACTCAACATTCTTAAGAACAAACCTACAGAACCTATATCTTGTATTGTACCCGGGGGGGAGGGGGAGGACCACTGTCCTGTATGTTACATGGTAGAGGAAAAAAAAAAGGAAAGGGAAGAACCATTTATTGAAGTTGGAATTATAATACTAAAACGGAACTAATTTTTTATTTTATAATTTTTTTTTTCAATTATTTTTGTTTAAAAATAATCAAGTTGTCCATAACTGTTCGTACTTCCTTTATATTAGCAGTTTATTGTTCTATAAATCAGGCTTCTCTTCTTGTATTGACATGAACGGCATTATAGTATAGAGAAAGGAAATGGGATTGTGGTATGTGGAAGTTAGGAAGAGGAAACTAGGGAAACCCCCATGATGACTGAGGACTGGATAAAAGGCTCTCTTTTCACCTTTGTTCATAAGTTTCTTTCTCACGTAAGTCTTCAGGAGAATAATTACAGATCTGTTGACTAGTACATGGTACCTGCAAAGACTACACTGATCTGACCCTGAGCAGGGCCTGCATCGAAAGAAGAAATAAATCTGCCCCGCCCGGAATAAAAATCAAGGAACACTATGAGGCAAAGGGTGATCACAAAGAATACTTTTATATCTGATTTTTTTTTTATTAAATCCTTCTTTTTTGCATAAATGCAATTGTGTTGTCAGTTTATCTGTTTCAATACAGTTTTGATTGATAGAGTAAAGGAGAAAGGGTTATAACCATGTTCGAATGATTAACTATTATGGAACTCCTGGGATAGTCTGATGATCTCCTTACAGAGATGAGACTTATATTTAGCCTCAGTCCCGTATCTAATGAGCTGTGCATGAGTGAGCAGGACTGTCAAAAAATAACATCCTCAGTACCAGGCGGGGACGGAAAGAAGCACCAAAGAGAAAAAACATTTTATAAATTCATGTATTTTAAATATTTACTTATCACAGGCCACGTTCATTCTGAAAGACACTTAGCTTCGTAAAAGGTTTAGTAATGCTGTGAAGGGGCACGGGGAACTGTCAGGTCGATTTTGGCCTCATCCCAAGAAGGTCGCCTTATGGACTGGTGGTTTAGTGTCTCACACATCACCCTTTCAATTCGCGCCATGGACTGCATCCATACTGAGGTCATTACGGTTTCGGTAGGAGCTCTCAGTCTGAACGATGTACAAGTGAAGCCAGTGGGAGTATGCCGTAGGTGTTGCACATCTTAATGAGCCAGGGCGTTTATACTTGCTTCACGCAGCCACCGCACGACGATGTCGTGTGGAATCATTGTTGCTGAAGAATCAATATGGGGAGGTATCGGACGACCCTAACCAGTTGACAACAACAGAAGTATACATGTTTGGGGTTTCTTTTAGGTGCGTGAAGTTCAAGTCAGAGTTTATCTTACGGGACGCACTGACACCACGTTATGTGGCTGGTGCAGGGTTGCTTTGTTGGAGACTGTTAAGCCACTGACACCACCACTCGGGAATTTTGAGTGTAATATAAAAATGAAAGTTTCCAGGATGGGATTAAGGAAAACGTGCGCTCATTATGCTCCACATGTACAATTCGAAGCAGGACCTCAGGAAGCCGTTTTTTTTCTACATCAACGGAAAGGCAAGAGGGGAAATTTGGCGGGCTACGTCAACCGGAAAGGCGTAAAGGACCAATAAACCTACAGTTGCTTTAGTGGCCCAATTGACGACTTGAAGGGGCCCTTTTAGTTGTCTCCTATCATATCCCATGTGAGGGACCCATTAGGTTTCGCAATCTTCGTGCTATGAGTTGTTGCGCACATTACGGATAAGACGATCACTGGGGGTATTTCCTAAGGGCCTGCCTCGATTTTTTTGTCATGGGTTTCTGAAATTTTTTGATTGCGCCAAATTGGCCCAGGGTTTTTCGGCGCCAGGGCTGCCAAGTGTTG